>NQII01001175.1:191783-308509 GCA_002778355.1 Clitarchus hookeri | reverse complement strand
AAAAAGCCGCCCGCCTCAAATTAAGACGATGCTGCGTCTCTGTGTGTGAGGAAAAACAAGGCGGGAAGAATTTACTTCTTATCACAGAACGGACTCTCGACGTTGAAGTAAATCGGCCTGTTTCGTGCGTTGTCTTCTCTTCAGGCGAGTGGGCACAATACTTAGAAAGCGCGCCTTCCTTCAACTTCAGCAGCTGGCAAATACAAAACCCTTCTGGGCTGCAGATTCATCCGCGCAACGTAACTGAGACTTATTATTATCATGCTGTAGCTACATGCAGCGCAGAGCATGGCTCTAGAAAGTCAATGGGAATTTTTTTCCTAAAGTACCCTAATTCTTAGTGTTAAAGAGTTAGTATTCCGGACATATTTTCCGTAAATTCGTTGTTTGCNTTTTCCTAAAGTACCCTAATTCTTAGTGTTAAAGAGTTAGTATTCCGGACATATTTTCCGTAAATTCGTTGTTTGCACGTTTACGCGTATCTCGGTAAATAAATGTCCTGGGAATACGAATTTTTGCCAGGGAAGGCAAAAAAAAAAATTATCTAAGCCCGTACATTATTGTTTTTATAATAACAAGTTTTTTCAAAAAGAAAAAAACTTAAAAATAATTAAATATCACATTTTTAGATATATCCTGTGCAGTTTCCTTAATAGGTAGGAGAAAAATAAATCAGTGAAGTCGTAGTACAATCTACAAGCTTCCATCGCGTGTAATAAAATCCCACAGTTACAGATATCATTTGCACAAGAAAGCGTAATAGCGGAAGCACTGCACGCAGGTTGTCGCTCGTATCACTCGGGGCCACGTACTCTGTGTGTCTGAGGTAGAGACGGGAGGGAGGGAATCAAGCAAGGAGACATGCATTGTGGCAGAGAGGGATTGGGCAGGCATGGCCGCAATCGGGGCCATGATCACCTCCCTTAATGCACCTATAGTTAACCTACAACTAAGTAGAGAGAGTTACAAACCGGCGTGACAGAAAATAATTCAAAGTTCGCCTTATGAAGCTTTCTTGAAGACATTTTCCGCATGAGCGGGGACACCAATCGTCATTTGTCTATTCTGCAGTGACATGCCCATATTTTTTTTTTTTTTGTTGAGTTTGGAGAAGGGGGTATTTCAAGTGGAGAATTCCGAATGCAGCGTTGTCAAACTGCACAATTTCCCGACGGAGTATCATGCAGATCAGAGGAGGTGATGAACGTGTTTTCTTATTCTAATGACACATTTTTTAATCGTTTAAATGCAGTTCAGAAGATAATGTAAATGTATGGTTTTTTGAAAATTACGTAGGTTTTTCTTTAAAAATTTAGCTCTGATTGTACCTGAATTCGGGTTTTGCTGCCACATAAGTTGGTGGAACATATTTTAGTCAGATAGATTATCCATGATTTTGTGTCGGCGGGAGTATTTACTAAAAGTTTTCACGTGCAAGTTAATGTTTGAGCCATGAATGTTCGGNCCATGATTTTGTGTCGGCGGGAGTATTTACTAAAAGTTTTCACGTGCAAGTTAATGTTTGAGCCATGAATGTTCGGTTTGATGTAACAATGACACGTGACAAATAGCATTCTTCATTAAAATTCACAACCACAATTATGATAGTTTGGCAGCTGTCGAAAACGTATTATGCTCCATCCGGACTAATGCTTTAACTTTATCTATATAAAAAAAAAACAACTGAAAATTGCATTATATTGTTTATGTGTATTTTTTAATTTTTGTATGATCCTTTTTAGTTCATCTGTTCTGATAGAGTAAAAAATTTGGCTTGAACTGAAGAATGGAATACTTTGCTTTATAAAAGCGTATAGTCCTGCACTGAAAGAAACAGTCGTATAGATTGTTTGCCTTTTTTATTTCTTATAAAAATGGTAAACAAAATAAGGAATTAACAAATATAATTTTGTACAATATATATATACATATATAAAGATTATTATCATATTTTTGTAAGCTGCCATTAATGTTTTATTTTTGAACGAAAAGAGTGCAAGAATTTTTGAAAAATATAACATGTCAGTGAAACGCAGTTTTATCTTTTGCAATATCTCAGAAGGATTTCTGCAAGTACAAAACATAGACCTAAGAACTTGGGTTTTTTTTTTTAAATTATTATTTTTTAAATAAGAAAACACTATCTCGTGTTAAGACATGAACAGGAAAACGTTTCCATCTGTGATTCTCGTTGAATGCCCTTCCGGATAAATCTGCCATTAGCGAGGTTCCGTCTGTTCCCCAGAAACTGTATGAGAGTACAGTACTAGCAAGGTGAAAACAGACATATCGAGCATTTCTGGATGCTGGTATATTGTTCCTCGGAATGGCTCTTCCAGTACTGCTCTCGAAAGAGATGAGTTGGAATTTGAGATGAAACTCCACATTGATGAGCAGTGGACGAATCGTTTGGAACGCATCCGTATCACACGTGTGCGATGTTTAGGAGGACTGGCCCAACGTGAGAAGGAGCAACAAATTACCTAGCATTTCAGTATCCTCAGCGCGCACGGAGTAGCCAAGTGCGTACAGCAGCAAGGCAACGACAGGCAACAGGGCTGTTTGAGCAGTCTTGCTGGGACTGTAGGCGGCGATTGACTAGCATTCACTCCCGATAAGTGCCCGTCACTTATGCGCTGTCCAGTGCGTATGCTGCGGGACACGACAACCACGTTGGGCTGGCTGGTGTCTTATGAGCACGCGCCGTGCCAACTTGCTGTACATGGCCGGGTGCAGGAGAAAGAAGTGCCGCTTAGATGCGCGTGCATGGGGCAATCAGCACGATCTCGTGGCACGTCTAGGAGACGTGATGGACTGCACATCTGCCAGTCGGCAATGCGACCACGCCATAGTGGAAAAGAAAAGCCATGGGCTGCAGTTTATCACTTCAGACAGCGATACTTTACAGGTTACATCCGTGTATGTCTTGAGCGGCAGCTTTCATTTGGCCCTGTACACTCGGAAGACTCGCCCCAAGCACCCGGTGGGTCCAGACTAGAGTCGACACCTTGCAAAGCAATGGCTACTACCGGTTGACACGAACAGATGCCGACTACGAAGATGCAATGAAACGACGCCGGTAAAGTCGGGTTTACGCGCACAGGTAAAGAAAATCTGGACCCATATCGAATTAGAATCGAGTGTTGGATCATTAGGGACCTCTTTTCGGCATGTGGGACGTGGTGAGTGTTCATATACCTGAGTTTGATCCACGAGCAAGATGGACTTCCAGACACTGCGCTCGTTGATAGTTATGCGTCGTCGCGCAGACTAATGTGATTTCATAGATTTTGGCATTGAGTGCTTCAAGAGAAGGATTATGCAGCGAAATTTTGTGGCGATTAGTTTATGGACAATGTGCCGCGCTTTTTTTAGTGTAGCGGTGTTGATAATGCAGCAGTCGATGACAGCTACTTCTAAAAACCTGAGGACATTCGTGAGTCTGTGTGCGGCTAAAAGTGTTCTAAAATGGTCTCGTGAAGCTAGGGTTTGTAATGGCTTAGTACATCGTGGTGTTTGGGTCGCACTTTCTATACAGAACTATCACTGCAGATGGCTTAGATATAACGGGGCAGCATATTCTGTATTACTGCCTGGCGTTTCAAGTTTATGGTTTTAAGGTCTATGAAATTGTACCTTTGCCGATCTCAGTAAGCTTTATTTTTGCGCGAATGGAGGTGACAAAACGAAAAACGAGCTCGTGAACTGTGGACAAACAGTCGCCCACACACACATTCAAGGAATGGCTTACGTTATGCTCTACCAAAACGTTTTGTGGTTCATAACGTCGACTCTTCAAACTTGTACGTAGTAACATGCTAGTTTCGTGAGCTGGCGATCAAAGAAACTAAATACTTTTCTCTTCATTTTGAATTAAGCTAGGTGTTGCAGTGGTAACATACTGTATTCACATTCACGAGGATATGAGTTACAATATATTAACGGTTTGGCCATCACGCTTTTGGTTTCCCATGGTTTTCCGAAGTCACACTAGCCAAAGGCTGCGATGGTTCCTTGTTACAGGCCATGGCTACTTGCTTCCACAATCCTGATTGTTCGAGCACTAGGTTTCATCTCCAATTACCTCNGGTGGCTTAGATATAACGGGGCAGCATATTCTGTATTACTGCCTGGCATTTCAAGTTTATGGTTTTAAGGTCTATGAAATTGTACCTTTGCCGATCTCAGTAAGCTTTATTTTGGCGCGAATGGAGGTGACAAAACGAAAAACGAGCTCGTGAACTGTGGACAAACAGTCGCCCACACACACATTCAAGGAATGGCTTACGTTATGCTCTACCAAAACGTTTTGTGGTTCATAACGCCGACTCTTCAAACTTGTACGTAGTAACATGCTAGTTTCGTGAGCTGGCGATCAAAGAAACTAAATACTTTTCTCTTCATTTTGAATTAAGCTAGGTGTTGCAGTGGTAACATACTGTATTCACATTCACAAGGATATGAGTTACAATATATTAACGGTTTGGCCATCACGCTTTTGGTTTCCCATGGTTTTCCGAAGTCACACTANGAGGATATGAGTTACAATATATTAACGGTTTGGCCATCACGCTTTTGGTTTCCCATGGTTTTCCGAAGTCACACTAGCCAAAGGCTGCGATGGTTCCTTGTTACAGGCCATGGCTACTTGCTTCCACAATCCTGATTGTTCGAGCACTAGGTTTCATCTCCAATTACCTCTTTATCGCGAATACATTAAGCTCTGCCTACCATCTAACACCTAACACTTTTCTATATGTTAAGATTCAACATTTTCCTATACGTTTTAATTTTGAAATATTAAGAATTATTCTTTCTTGCACAGTCTTTGATATTTATTAGTTGTGAGTCGACATAATGCGCCTTACGTTTAAGGGGACATAAGAAGAAACTAAAATGTAACATGTTCGCTTCTATAGGTTTGACAAGATATAAGTGGTAGTCTGATGATCAAAACATAATTCATAATCATAGCTGAGTTCACATACATCGATGATAACGTACAGTAGACGCGGAGGTTAAGTGCTTTGTAAACTTTATCCAATTTCAGATTTTCCAATAAAAAGTCCATGCGACCAATTAAAATCCCTATATATGTTGGGATTCAGGGAGCAAAGTTAGTGAGTTGGAGGGGTCTTATTCCCCACATACTTCCACGAAAGTGTCTGCTGATGTTTACAGCATATTTCGCTCCTACATTTCAAAGTAATTTTTTGTTGCTCTACAGCATTACGCTTAAAATTTCTTCAAAAGTTGAATGTCGGGTTTTAGGTTGCTCAAGTATATATATAATATGGATTCCTAATGGTGTCTAAGTTTCCTACCACGCCTTTACACTCAATTGTTTCTCAATAGTGCCAACAACTAGCCACAACTGCGGAGAGCGATATAATTAAAATAAGTCTGACGCATTTGGAGAAATTGTCTGTAGAGAAGATTAATTATAATAAAGAGTTCCCTTGGCAAGCGAATGAGACTGAAAGGACAGCACGGCAGATAGTCTTAAACCCAAGACGGTAATTTTCCTGCCTTAAAATTCCCGACTCGATCGGCAATCTAGTTCGTGACTCTGATACGCCAGTCAGGNAAGACGGTAATTTTCCTGCCTTAAAATTCCCGACTCGATCGGCAATCTAGTTCGTGACTCTGATACGCCAGTCAGGCGGATCAGATGGTCGAATCAGCGGGTTAATAAGGAATTGTTAATTATGTTGCCCCAGTTGAGCTAATTGCTGCATAATTGCCAGTCGTGATTGTCTGCGGTCGGGTCAACAGCGTGGCGAGAGAATGTTCTCTGGCGAAATAAGGACTTGCAATTCAGACGTACCGCAAGGCGCTCGGTTCGCCTGGAATCGTGACTTGGAGCAGGGTCTGGTTGCAGGCACGGTTCTGACTACATAGTGGAGTTCCCCCGATAACCCTGGCTTTTCTCTGGTGGTCGAACAATTTTATTAATGAATTTTCATTCCGGCTGCAAAGCTATAGCTAACCCTGAAGTAGAGAATCGTCTTTGAGATAAAGTAACCTCAGTAATTTTCCCCCAGCTCTTCTTGATGTTCTTGCCATCGCACGAGGAATCAAGAAAATTCAAGAATTAATTTGGAAATTGAGAGAATTATTTTATGGAACGGAGACACGGGTTGGGTTTCCGTCTTTTAATATTTTCAAGCCGATCGTTATTCGGACCAGGTACACTGAGAATGTTATCGTTACACTACAAAGTGTCATAGTGCAGTAATCAAAGTTTAAAAGGATAAATCCCTCCTTACCAAAGTTGCACAGCCAAACAAACTGGTATATCTCGTAGAATAGATGCGCAAATGAAGTATTTCAACTTATTGGAGGTCGATACTTACCAGTTTGTGACGTAATGCTAACTCTGTATATTTTTACCATTCCTGCAACAATCTTGGTAATATTTCACAGTGAGTCCTTCAATGGAGATTTCACCACTGCATGGGGAAGCATGCTCAACGGTTTGGTCGACTAATGGAGATTACTTTGTGGTAAAAGGAAATAATATGAGTTCGATTTCCAGTTTGGGGGTCGATTCTTGAATCGTTATGAGATTATTTAGAACTGGGAATTTCGCTGCTTGAATTTTAAAACTATATTTCACTTCAAAAGGAGCTGTTCTTGAGTACAAATTTCTGAATGCAAAATCTTTTTGTCAGAATTTTTCCTCAATCTTCTGTTTACAAGTCAGTGAAAAAAACGTAGACGCTATACGAAAAGCGCATTTGTTAAACTCACTGAACGCATTTGGAGAAAATAAATAAAATTGAATACAGAAACGCAATATAAACAGCAAGCAGCTTCCTGTATATTGCGGTTACGGAAATCCAGTGAATTTTAAATTCACTGCAGGCCTACTCAGGTACGTATCATTGTAAAATTGCTATTAATTCTGAACAGCGTTAACATCGTAAAGTTAAAACCACACAAACTATGTTATGAATCATACAAAGTGTTCCACATGAAACTCAGCTTACCTTTAATACTTTATATTTAACTTTAAACGTACAGAGTACGCATTTACTTGTGAAGAATTACATATTTTTACAAAGTGAAATGCTTGCTTGATATTCATGAATCTTATACTATTGATAGCGTAGGAAACATGATCTTTATAACGTCGATTTAGAGTAGTGGTGTGTTTTTTTAAGCAAAGGTTCAATGCCAAACATTTCAAATATTTTATTTTATTTTTAAAATATTTTTTTTAATGCTGATAAAAAAACTTTTTATTTAATATACTTTCTCGGGTGTCACAGAGACGCACATGCCTACAGACACAATGCATAATGACCCAGACACTGCATACCACTATAACAGTTTTTTGACTGATCTTCAGTTATTGTAATATTACGGAATAATATCTCTGATTTGTGTTACAGTGTAAGATTCGTTTCGTGCCCGCATGCCCGTATCGTGTTTGTGACTCGTATATTTTGAGATTAGGTATCATACCACCAACGTGGAAATGCAATATCGCAATAAAAAATTATGAAGCAGCAAACGTATTTGTTATTGTAATTAATTATATGTCATCGACAGAAAGTGCAAATTGCCTTGTTGTCTACTTCATAAACGCTTATGAAAAAGCAAAAATTAATCCACATCATATATTTCATTTAACACAAAGGGCTGTATGGCTTTGTGTTATTTATCGGTTTTTTTTTTTTTTACAAATTCTTTAACGATCTTAAAACAATAAATAACTACCACATTTTCTGCAATTATTCATATATTATTAGTAGCCAAAGAATGTTGCAAAACATCATCTCACTTAAACTGTTGTAACTCGAGAATCTCATAAAGGAAACCATCACGAGGTTTAAAGGAATCTCGCAATTGAATAAAGTTGCCTAGTCAGGGATTTTCAACAGTGAAAAAAATATATATATAATTTCTGGATTTAGGGTTGTGCTCTCTTCATCTACGCATTGATCGTGAGCGCATTTGGTCATGCGGCAGCATACCTAGTTGGCATTCGGCAGTCTTTGGGTTTTATCCTCGCTGACTGCCTTGACGAAAGACGTTTCTCCCGCTCACTCCAGGAAATAACAATGCAAGTCCTACTCCAGTAGATTAAGATCCTCAATAGCCTACATTATTAAAACTAAACAATTACTGTTATTATATGCTGTATACACGGTTGTTTGAGCACTTTCAAAATCCACCTTTGAAAAATGCCACTGACCCTACATGCATGTATTTTAACGGGCACACAAGATTGGCATGCGCCTAGTAAAGTTGGTAACGACAGGGGGAAAGTAGTCCCATGTATTAACGTTGAGTTAAAAGTGCTATCTAAACATTTGAGAATACTGAAATGATTTATTTACTTTATATTTTTTAATACATATAAGTTTAGGTGTAAGAATCAGCATCTTTGTAAAATATTTACTGTCCTAATAATTTTAGAGTTTCACTTTACAAGCACACAAATAAAGTGTTGAGGCCCACTGCAATGTTAATTTTTCATGTAGTGGAAGAATACACAATGTTCACACAAGTAGATCTTAAGCAGGGCTTTCAAAAGTGCTCAGTTTATCGTGAACAAGCCTTATAGCTTTGTACTTCAGAACGCAATGGCTGGCCATCACATAATAATCCTGCTTAGTAAGACCCAAGCGCTTCAGCACGAGACGTTGCCGAGGACCCACGCCATAGATTACAAAGTATACAAAGAAAAAATAAATACTAGAGGGAAGCAAAATTTGTTTCAGCTTAACAAATCGTAAGTTTGTATACGGCGAAACAAATATACTGTTGATAGAACAAAATAAAATGTTTCACCATATTTGTTTGCACTAACCAAATCGCACATATTTAAGCGAAACACTATTGTAAATTTAAAGTAAAATTTCATATTGTTGCTAAATCATGTTCATTTAATTTGACTGAAGATTAAAGTACTTTTATTGTGTTTTTACTATAACAATATTCACCATTTTCATTATCCTCGTGTTATATTGAGTCATAATAAGATATTTAGTAAAAATTAAAATCCACTGATATTTAAACCTGACGTTCCTACTTGAAAGTCTGACTCCTACCAACCTACCATACGCTTACAAGTTGTTGAACTGAATGTGATTTGTATTTGAATACACGTTAGGTTATATATATATATATTGTCTTTTTACTGTCATTTGAAATGTTTTGCAGAAAGAGTGCCTGATTTTAAGCATTTTCTCTTTTCATCTCCCCTAATACCTTAAAAATTTCCATTCCGAAAAATTTATTATATTTATGTTCTACGAGTTGTGGTTGTTTAATAGTTATTAATGGCTTTTGTCTATTTATCTAGGGTCTCATGTGTACTTATGTCTATTTGATTGCGACATATTTTTTATTTCTTTCTGAAGGGTTATTATAATGCCTTACAGTTTCCCACAATGTTAGTTGATCGCACAATGTCGGTCGGGTCGGATGCATTCTGCTGCTAGTGTTGTAAGTGTTGGCTGTACTCTGAATTTGATGGTTTCGTTTCACTCGGTTCGTACAGAAGACGTGCGCTATTGTTTTGTACTGACCANGGCTGTACTCTGAATTTGATGGTTTCGTTTCACTCGGTTCGTACAGAAGACGTGCGCTATTGTTTTGTACTGACCATGACATTCTGGTCTTGTCTGGCATCATCTAAATCAGTGTAGAACACATGAAGTTTGTGTAATATGTGATTTCAATGGGTTGGTAAGTGCTTATAACTATTTTCCTTTACATTTTATTTTTGTATCACTTTGCATCGGTGTGTTGTANGGCTGTACTCTGAATTTGATGGTTTCGTTTCACTCGGTTCGTACAGAAGACGTGCGCTATTGTTTTGTACTGACCAGGACATTCTGGTCTTGTCTGGCATCATCTAAATCAGTGTAGAACACATGAAGTTTGTGTAATATGTGATTGCAATGGGTTGGTAAGTGCTTATAACTATTTTCCTTTACATTTTATTTTTGTATCACTTTGCATCGGTGTGTTGTANTCAATGGGTTGGTAAGTGCTTATAACTATTTTCCTTTACATTTTATTTTTGTATCACTTTGCATCGGTGTGTTGTACTTATCGCACCTGTGCTTTCGGCTAAGCAAATGTTTTTTTAGACTTATGTGACATACAGCATTCTATGCTCGCACAATATACATAGGTTGTTAAATGCTTATAACTATTTGCTTTTATAATTAATTGTTATATATGTTTGCATTATCACATAGCAGTGACATCTCTCTTGCACGACTAATGGTTTAAATGTATGTTGTTTTGTGGCAAGTAAAGGAACCCTGTGTTTACAAGTTGCATAATGTATATCGCACTTGACGCATTGTAGTCGTTTTTGCAGTTGGCCCTTGTGATCATTCGTTATTTCTCATGTCGTCGTACATTCTAACTTTTACTAAACTTCTTGGCATGATAGCCACACTGATATCACTATTATGGACTGTGGCACCGTCAGGCATTTTTTTTATATATTTTGACTCGTAATGACATCATGCTCGTGATGTACTTGCATTATGCCAGTCCTTTATTGTTTGTTTCGTGACCGATTTTCCATGTACAGGAAGGTTTCATATATTTTACATACGGTTTCCCAATCCCTTGCACTAAGCTGATGGTTTTTATTTATATTAACGCATACGTGTTTTAGTGTAACCTGCGACTACATATGTCTTGTTATCGCTATAATTGTATACCACTTTATTTTTCAATGTATGACTTGTTTAGGGTTACCCAGACTAACAATGACTCAGGCCGCCGTCCCTCGTGTTGGACTGATGGTGTTAGTCGTACACATCATAGTCGATTTCGCAGTGCTGTCCTCTCACTGCTGACCTCTTNTCGTGTTGGACTGATGGTGTTAGTCGTACACATCATAGTCGATTTCGCAGTGCTGTCCTCTCACTGCTGACCTCTTAGTGCTGACCCCTCAGTGCCGACCCCACACTGCTCACCCCTCACTGCTCACCCCTCACTGCTCACCCCTCACTGCTGACCACTCAGTTCTACCTTCATGCAGTACCGACGCCGAGCAGTTCTGTTTAACAACCAGTCAGTTGACTATTGTTGCAATAATTTTTTTCACCATCCTATTGGTCGAATACGAAGCTATGTTGTAATTCTCTCCGTAGTGGGATAGAGGAAAATCAGTGTGCACCTATTTGCTAGATGAGTGGGTGCAGGCCGATGCATATGTGTGTGTTAATTCAGACCATACACTCCTACATACAATGGTAACTTTGCGACGCGCCTGTATGTATACCTTTATTTTCTTTTTATGAGTGAATGGTTGTTACATTTTCCCGAAATTCAAGGTTTGGAAATGCTGATCAACTATGCCTGTAACAGGACTTAAGAACTACTTGCCCGTATCTCCTAAATTGCAGTCGGAAGTGAAACCTATGATATGAATTTGGTAGTCGTAGCTTCGGTGGCTGGGAAATGGCAGCCAACTATGCTTGTACGAAGGCCTAAGGTGTTCTTAAACCTCTTCGTCTTCGGAAGTGATGCCTATGTTATGAATTTGGTGACTACATCTTTTGAACCTGGGAAATGGCAGCCAACTATACTCATACTAAAGCCTAAAGTGTTTTTGTACCTGCGGTCCTTTTCTTCGNTGAACCTGGGAAATGGCAGCCAACTATACTCATACTAAAGCCTAAAGTGTTTTTGTACCTGCGGTCCTTTTCTTCGTCGGAAGTAATTCCTATGTTATGAATTTGGTTACCATAGCCCCGGTGGGTAGGAAATGGTAGCCAACTATGCTTATACGAGGGCTTAGGACGTACTTGGTTCTACTATCCGGTTCGTTGTCGGCGGCGATGTCTATGTTATGAATTTGACGACTATACCTTCAGCAGACACGAAATGTGGTTCGACTATTCTTATTAAATGCCTTAAAGTTTACTTTGACCCTACCACCCTGCTCTTCATCAGAGGAGATGTTTTTTTATACGAATGTGATGCCTATATATTTTGGTGGGTGGGAGGTGGTTTTCAACTATGCTTATAAGTATGCTTAGGGCATGCTTGACCCTGCGGCGCTGTTCACCGTCGAGGGCGATGACTCTGTTATGATATTGGTGACTATATCTAAAACGGTTCGGATATTACAACCAACTATGCTTATAAGTGGGTTTAGGGCCTACTTCCCCTGCGGTCCTTTTCGTCATGGGGGTATGATACTTATGTTTTGATTTTGGTGACTGAATCTTAAATGGTTAGGAAATAACAACGAACAATGCCTATTAGTGGGCTTAAGGCATACTTGCCCTGCGGCCCTTTTCATTGTCGGGGGTGATACCTATGTTATTAATTTTGGTGGTTGTAACTTAAACCATTCTGAAGTTACGTCTAAGTAAACTTATAAGTGAGCTTAGGGAAAACTTGACCCTGCGGTCCTTTTCGTTGTTGGGTTTTGTTTCCAAGCTATGAATTTGTGGACTATATCTTAAACGGTTCGGAAATGACAGCCATCTATGCTTATAAGTAGGCTTAAGGCATACTTGATCTTGCGGCCTTTTCGTTGTCAGGGGTTTTGCATGTGTAATGAATTTGGCGACTATCTTAAATGGTTCGGAAATTATATCCAACTATGCGTATAAGTGTGTTTTGTACGAACATAACCCTGCGGCCCTTTTCGTTGTCGGGGGTGATACCAATGTTATGAATTTAGTGACTATATCTTAAACTGTTAGAATATTACAGCTATATAAGCTTATATGTGGGCTTTGGAAGTACTTGACGTTCGCACTGTGCGACTCTAGGCTAGCACGCATGGACAGGCCTAGGTCCGTGTCGTGCAGGTGGATTGGCAGAGCATGAGACTCGTCCCCGCCAGGACGCCAGGTGAAAGGAGACCAGAAGGAATATGAGAAAAAAACCAAGGTGGAATGATAGAGCATGAGACTCGTCCCCGCCAGGATGCCAGGCGAAAAGAGACCAGAAGGAATATGAGAAAACCGTGGTGAAATGGCAGAGCAAGAGACTCGTCTCCGCCAGGATGCCAGGTGAAAGGAAACCAGAAGGAATATGAGAAAAAACCAAGGTGGAATGATAGAGCATGAGACTCGTCCCCACCAGGATGCCAGGCGAAAAGAGACCAGAAGGAATATGGGAAAAAAATCCAAGGTGGAATGATAGAGCATGAGACTCGTCCTGCCAGGATGCCAGGCGAAAAGAGACCAGAAAGAATATGAGAAAACCGTGGTGAAATGGCAGAGCATGACAATCGTCCCCACCAGGATGCCAGGTGAAAGGAGACCAGAAGGAATATGAGAAAACCGAGGTGAAATGGCAGAGCATGACACTCGTCTCCACAAGGATGCCAGGTGAAAGGAAACCAGAATGAATATGAGAAAAAAAACCAAGGTGGAATGATAGAGCATGAGACTCGTCCCCACCAAGATGCCAGGTGAAAAGAGACAAGAAGGAATAGGAGAAAACCATGGTGAAATGGCAGAGCATGACACTTGTCTCCGCCAGGACGCCAGGTGAAAGGAGACCAGAAGGAATATGAGAAAAAAACCAAGGTGGAATGATAGAGCATGAGACTCGTCCCCGCCAGGATGCCAGGCGAAAAGAGACCAGAAGGAATATGTGAAAAAAACCAAGGTGGAATGATAGAGCATGAGACTCGTCCTGCCAGGATGCCAGGCGAAAAGAGACCAGAAGGAATATGTGAAAAAAACCAAGGTGGAATGATAGAGCATGAGACTCGTCCTGCCAGGATGCCAGGCGAAAAGAGACCAGAAGGAATATGGTAAAAAAATCCAAGGTGGAATGATAGAGCATGAGACTCGTCCTGCCAGGATGCCAGGCGAAAAGAGACCAGAAAGAATATGAGAAAACCGTTGTGAAATGGCAGAGCATGACAATCGTCCCCACCAGGATGCCAGGTGAAAGGAGACCAGAAGGAATATGAGAAAACCGAGGTGAAATGGCAGAGCATGACACTCGTCTCCACAAGGATGCCAGGTGAAAGGAAACCAGAATGAATATGAGAAAAAAAACCAAGGTGGAATGATAGAGCATGAGACTCGTCCCCACCAAGATGCCAGGTGAAAAGAGACAAGAAGGAATAGGAGAAAACCATGGTGAAATGGCAGAGCATGACACTTGTCTCCGCCAGGATGCCAGGTGAAAGGAGACCAGAAGGAATATGAGAAAAAAACCAAGGTGGAATGATAGAGCATGAGACTCGTCCCCACCAGGATGCCAGGTGAAAAGAGACAAGAAGGAATAGGAGAAAACCATGGTGAAATGGCAGAGCATGACACTTGTCTCCGCCAGGATGCCAGGTGAAAGGAAACCAGAAGGAATATGAGAAAAAAACCAAGGTGGAATGATAGAGCATGAGACTCGTCCCCGCCAGGATGCCAGGNTGAACCTGGGAAATGGCAGCCAACTATACTCATACTAAAGCCTAAAGTGTTTTTGTACCTGCGGTCCTTTTCTTCGCCGGAAGTAATTCCTATGTTATGAATTTGGTTACCATAGCCCCTGTGGGTAGGAAATGGTAGCCAACTATGCTTATACGAGGGCTTAGGACGTACTTGGTTCTACTATCCGGTTCGTTGTCGGCGGCGATGTCTATGTTATGAATTTGACGACTATTGCTTCAGCAGACACGAAATGTGGTTCGACTATTCTTATTAAATGCCTTAAAGTTTACTTTGACCCTACCACCCTGCTCTTCATCAGAGGAGATGTTTTTTTATACGAATGTGATGCCTATATATTTTGGTGGGTGGGAGGTGGTTTTCAACTATGCTTATAAGTATGCTTAGGGCATGCTTGACCCTGCGGCGCTGTTCACCGTCGAGGGCGATGACTCTGTTATGATATTGGTGACTATATCTAAAACGGTTCGGATATTACAACCAACTATGCTTATAAGTGGGTATAGGGCCTACTTCCCCTGAGGTCCTTTTCGTCATGGGGGTATGATACTTATGTTTTGATTTTGGTGACTGAATCTTAAATGGTTAGGAAATAACAACGAACAATGCCTATTAGTGGGCTTAAGGCATACTTGCCCTGCGGCCCTTTTCATTGTCGGGGGTGATACCTATGTTATTAATTTTGGTGGTTGTAACTTAAACCATTCTGAAGTTACGTCTAAGTAAACTTATAAGTGAGCTTAGGGAAAACTTGACCCTGCGGTCCTTTTCGTTGTTGGGTTTTGTTTCCAAGCTATGAATTTGTGGACTATATTTTAAACGGTTCGGAAATGACAGCCATCTATGCTTATAAGTAGGCTTAAGGCATACTTGATCTTGCGGCCTTTTCGTTGTCGGGGGTTTTGCATGTGTAATGAATTTGGCGACTATCTTAAATGGTTCGGAAATTATATCCAACTATGCGTATAAGTGTGTTTTGTACGAACATAACCCTGCGGCCCTTTTCGTTGTCGGGGGTGATACCAATGTTATGAATTTAGTGACTATATCTTAAACTGTTAGAATATTACAGCTATATAAGCTTATATGTGGGCTTTGGAAGTACTTGACGTTCGCACTGTGCGACTCTAGGCTAGCACGCATGGACAGGCCTAGGTCCGTGTCGTGCAGGTGGATTGGCAGAGCATGAGACTCGTCCCCGCCAGGACGCCAGGTGAAAGGAGACCAGAAGGAATATGAGAAAAAAACCAAGGTGGAATGATAGAGCATGAGACTCGTCCCCGCCAGGATGCCAGGCGAAAAGAGACCAGAAGGAATATGAGAAAACCGTGGTGAAATGGCAGAGCAAGAGACTCGTCTCCGCCAGGATGCCAGGTGAAAGGAAACCAGAAGGAATATGAGAAAAAATCAAGGTGGAATGATAGAGCATGAGACTCGTCCCCACCAGGATGCCAGGCGAAAAGAGACCAGAAGGAATATGTGAAAAAAACCAAGGTGGAATGATAGAGCATGAGACTCGTCCTGCCAGGATGCCAGGCGAAAAGAGACCAGAAAGAATATGAGAAAACCGTGGTGAAATGGCAGAGCATGACAATCGTCCCCACCAGGATGCCAGGTGAAAGGAGACCAGAAGGAATATGAGAAAACCGAGGTGAAATGGCAGAGCATGACACTCGTCTCCACAAGGATGCCAGGTGAAAGGAGACCAGAATGAATATGAGAAAAAAATCAAGGTGGAATGATAGAGCATGAGACTCGTCCCCACCAGGATGCCAGGTGAAAAGAGACAAGAAGGAATAGGAGAAAACCATGGTGAAATGGCAGAGCATGACACTTGTCTCCGCCAGGATGCCAGGTGAAAGGAAACCAGAAGGAATATGAGAAAAAAACCAAGGTGGAATGATAGAGCATGAGACTCGTCCCCGCCAGGATGCCAGGTGAAAAGAGACAAGAAGGAATATGAGAAAACCGTGGTGAAATGGCAGAGCAAGACTCTCGTCCCCACCAGGATGCCAGGTGAAAAGATACCAAAAGGAATAGGAGAAAACCGTGGTGAAATGGCAGAGCATGACACTCGTCTCCGCCAGGAGGCCAGGTGAAAGGAGAAAAGAAGGAATATGAGAAAAAACCAAGGTGGAGTAATAGAGAATGAGACACGTCCCCGCCAGGATGCATGGTGAAAAGAGAAAAGAAAGCATTTNTGAGAAAAAACCAAGGTGGAGTAATAGAGAATGAGACACGTCCCCGCCAGGATGCATGGTGAAAAGAGAAAAGAAAGAATTTGAGAAAACCGTGGTGAAATGGCAGAGCATGACACTCGTCTCCCACAGGATGCCAGGTCAAAGGAGACAAGAAGGAATATGAGAAAACCAAGTTGGGATGGGAGAGCATGTATCTCGTCCCCACCAGGCATCCAGTTGGAAGGAATGAGANAAATATGAGAAAACCAAGTTGGGATGGGAGAGCATGTATCTCGTCCCCACCAGGCATCCAGTTGGAAGGAATGAGAGATTTTGAGAAAATAAAGGAGATCGGGAGGACTCTGAGAAAAACCCTACATGGAATGCAAGAGCGTGAAGTGGGGACATTCGAGACGATCGCAGTTGGCCATGAATGACAGAGGTGGAGGGTAAATCCAACATGGAAGACGTCGGCATGCAATGACAGAGCAGGAGGTTGCTGCATGATGTTATCCAAGATGGCCACCAGCTGGTCTCCTTGTCCCCGCCAGGACGCCAGGTGCATCAGAACTTAGATTTTATAACCACTCCTAATTTATATAGTTTACTCCGTTCTTTGGGAAAACAAAAGTACCTACATTATTTTCTTGTGCCTGATACATCGTTCTTGTTTTAAATAACTATTTTTATTTGTTATATAATTTTTTTGGTGGAAAGAAAATATTATATTACTTAAAAATTACTCATTTTAATGATTAAATGGCAAAAAATATATTCACTGATTATTTTTCGCCTTTCGCATCTCAGTGCGGAATTCTTTGCAGGCTAACAGATGTCACATGGTCTGTGTCGCCGGCGGCCGGCAATATATCGCTGTATTGTGAAAACAGAAAAGGAATTTGCCGTCGGCTGCTAGTCTTGGACGCGTCGCACCGCGTCGCGTCGCTCAAATATGAAAACTGCTTTGCCCTCACCTCAGGCAGGGTTACCAGTTTCGGACCACGGCTCGTCACAAAGCCGAGGAACCAAAAGCCACAGTGTGCTACAGATGTGCGCAGTCAGAGCACAGAGCAACTAAGTAGAGAGGCGACACTTCCACGTATTACGCCGAGCTCTTATTATTAGCTACAAATTTTTAACACGTCATACTCACATTGCCAACATAACAACATTCGCCAAAAGACATCAGTAGTATGAAAGCTATGAATACAGGAACACACTTCGCCAAGGCAAACGTTGTCTACGTAACGGCTTTTATTTTTTTTTCTTATTGTTTATCTAATGGGAAACTAGTATACATTATTTGGGTATTGACTTACAATACTTTGTACAACTAGGCATTGAAGACTGGCGACTCCTCATTTTCTCTAACTCCTTTGTATTTTCAACGTCCTTCTAACAAACCAAATCTAAAATCAATGATTTAGTCTTGGTAAACATAACAGTAGGCAAGGTACGAACTATCGAGTGGAACAGGGTAGAAATTGTGAGACGATCAAGTGAAGTCACAAAATTGTTGTTGTGTAATTTGCTATAGACTACAAGTTACATTTTTCTAGCCACCTTGCAGTAATAAACTGGAGAAAATCAATGGAAGGAAATCAAATTGATGAGAGAATTGGAATAGGCTACAGAAGAGAGAACCCGTCAATCGATTACCTAGCTTTTTCAGATGGTCTAGCAATCCTTCAGACTCAGGTGAAGTAAATAGACACCAGACAGATAGAACTACTGAATGAGCAAGCCGAAAAGACAGGTCTACAAATCTCCTTTGAGAAAACAGAATACATGACCAACATCAAGGCAGCTCCCAATAAAAGAAAAACTAAGTAAGGCCAAAACTAACCAGAAGAACAAATTCAAATATCTAAGCGAAATTATTGAACAAAATGTTTTAGAAAAATAAGCCATCAACTTAAGGGTTATCAAGTTGAAAATAGCTTATAAACAACTAGTAACGTCTACAATAAGAAGTCAATATTTATTAATGCTAAACTAAGGCGTTGCTCAACAGTAATTCGTCCAGAAGCACTCTCTGCAGAGAGGAATGTTTGACTTTGAATAAGGAAATGATGATGGAGAAATTATAAATCACAGAAAGAAAAATACTAAGAAAGATACTGGGACCATTTAAAGAAGGGGAACAATGCAGGCGACGCCATAAACGTAAATAGGAAGAGAATAATTTCATTTTATGGACACTTTCAAAGAATGGACTCAAACAGACTCACAGGAAATATTTTCACGTACTTAAGAAATTTAAACTGGCTAGCACATGAACTAAAGGAACTGATAATGTCATGGAGGAAATCCAAATTACCCAAGAAGACATTAAAACACGCTCGCTACTTAGGGACAAGTTGCAAAAATGTTCAGGTTTCCAAGAAAAGCCCAAGAAAAAGAGACAAGTCGTTTGGAATGAGGAAAGAAGAGAGAAGCGTCGAGAAAGGATGAAATAAATGTGGGAGAAATGGAAGAAAGAAAGTAAGTTACAGGTGAAAAAAAAACTGAGCAAAGGTGTTTTTGCTGTTCCTAAGTTTATAATTTTTAGACATAAATAAATCTCAATTGTGTTTTTGGTATTGTCAACACGACTAGAACCTGAGGAAATAGTGGCTCACGAGGGCCTATAGTGTGACGCCCGCCTGGTATTGAGAATCTCAGCTGTCGGGAACATACGCGGTCATGTGGCGTGCTATTCTTATCTCTATTCTTTGTTCAAATGTTACCATAGCTGTGTCGCTGCTCACTGCGCTTGCCTTTCATTGAGTGAGGGGGNTATCTCTATTCTTTGTTCAAATGTTACCATAGCTGTGTCGCTGCTCACTGCGCTTGCCTTTCATTGAGTGAGGGGGGTTTCTTCTGGATCTCCTAAAGATGTGGAGAATCAACAACCAACTACAAGTTTGACCTCTTAATTCATGAGTAAGCAAGAGGAAACTTCTGGTGGTGCAAACCGATCGATTATTACATTTCTGTGTTACAGTATTTTACCATGGCCTTTTTATTTTCTTTGCATTGCAATACAGGTTTTGAGCCCCGATGGCCAGAGTGCTCAGTTGTCAAACGTTGTACCTAGTGGTCACGTATAGCTGCCCACTGTCAGTCCAAGCCTATAGACTGAAGATGAGGTAGAGCGATCTCGCTGGCTGCGCCCAACCAGTCTCCGTGTACCAACATTGAACTGCTTTTCTGCCAACACGACTAGCAAAAACGGCACGGATTGGATTTCAGATTAGAACACTGATTAGTAAACAAGTGCTTTGAGACGTATGTTTACTTCCTCTGACCAATTTGTAATGCNGATTAGAACACTGATTAGTAAACAAGTGCTTTGAGACGTATGTTTACTTCCTCTGACCAATTTGTAATGCAGTTTGATTAAATTTAAATTGGTATAAGTATGTTATTAATATAAAAGTGCTGTCATTTAAAAATTAAGATACAAACTAACACGTTCATCACTGTTGACCATGTGACTTTGATAGAAGTGTTGTTTGGTGTAGGTCAATGTTGGTTTCATGCGCAGAAGGCAAATAATCTGTCTACCTCATCTTCAGTATATGCCCAAACCCCATGGCCAAACACCTTTTTTCTTGATACCAGCGACAAGAGGAACNGTCTACCTCATCTTCAGTATATGCCCAAACCCCATGGCCAAACACCTTTTTTCTTGATACCAGCGACAAGAGGAACAAATATCGCTGCCATATTTAGTTAAAGCTAGGGGGTGACGCAGAGAGCAGAGTCTCACCTGACCAGAAGGAGACTGTATTTGCCACATCACATAACCTTTCCGGATACATTTTTATCACCTTTCTCGGACGCTAGAACATGTCTTTCCCCCGACGCTTCAGTAGTTGGCAACTTTCGCCCTATTAAAAAGACATCATGGCCCATTCCCCAACTGGAATTTACACTTTTCTTGAGAGACTGCTGGGTGCAAAGGGAATATGCAGTAGTGCATTGGTTATTTATGTGTCCCCCATTAACCATGGCCGAATCGCGCACACATCAGATATGTAAACCACATTTTAATAATGTTTGATATATGAGGGACTGGATACATTTCGCTCATATTTAGACCAAGATACGTGGTTTTTGTAATTCTGGTGGCAGAGATGCTCTACGATGGTGGGTCTCAGAAACTGGTTTCTGCACATCTGGCATGCGCTCGCGACTCCACCCACAGCTCCTACGTTAGAGATCAGCCTCCGTGCTAAACATACGTACAGACTTTTTTAAAAAATCTATCGTAACTGTCGTCTCGAAGCGCGGGTTCTCGAGCTTTGCATAATGGGTATCCTGGTACGTAATTTGGCGAAACACGTTCACCAGGCGTCCGCGACGGATCTCGGCCGCTGCGGCCAGGCCCCGCTGCGATGAATGGCCTCTGGAGTCGAGGCTGGAGAACTGCAGAAGTTGCTTCTTGCTGCTTCCTTTCGGCGAGCGCTGTCCGGCTGCGGGCAACAACCGCGCATGTGCATCGGCTGCCTACTCTGCGACATGATATTAAGGCCGTACCACAACAACAACCACAACACCATTCTAAAATGATTTAAAATACGGCTCTATTCGCAAAAAAATACAATTAAAGTAATTTCAGAATTAAGAAGATATTGCTGTTTGAAGGCTTTGCTTAGCTGTGATATCTTTGAGGTAATTCCATAATCCATCACGGCGTCAACTTATATAACACAAATTCTAATAGATGTCGTTTGTAACACACAGGCAAAAATGTTAAATTTTAATTAAAGATGTTGTTATGCACGAAATAGCTTAAAGCCGAGTTTGTCCATTTTCGTTTATGCCTTATAAACACCAATTTTTTTTTCAACCTAAATTTAAGCAACTTTTTAACTTCTTGTTCGTAAGGTGGAAAGTTATCCAGATAGTAGCCGTCACGANGCCTTATAAACACCAATTTTTTTTTCAACCTAAATTTAAGCAACTTTTTAACTTCTTGTTCGTAAGGTGGAAAGTTATCCAGATAGTAGCCGTCACGATAACTGTAAGATTCATTATCATGAACAGTACCAATATNAAAATGTTAAATTTTAATTAAAGATGTTGTTATGCACGAAATAGCTTAAAGCCGAGTTTGTCCATTTTCGTTTATGTCTTATAAACACCAATTTTTTTTCAACCTAAATTTAAGCAACTTTTTAACTTCTTGTCCGTAAGGTGGAAAGTTATCCAGATAGTAGCCGTCACGATAACTGTAAGATTCATTATCATGAACAGTACCAATATNTCGTAAGGTGGAAAGTTATCCAGATAGTAGCCGTCACGATAACTGTAAGATTCATTATCATGAACAGTACCAATATCTTCATACAATATTTATATTGCTTCCTTTGCTAATTTCATTTAGTAAATTAATTTTGAATTATATACGTTCAAAATTAATCTGTTTGATGTGTTTGTAAACTTAATGAGAAATAATAACGTTGGATGTGTTTATTCCCGGAAGTTGATAAGTTTTTGTCTTCTACAGTCATCATTAGCCACAGTTTTGTCTGTGATTACCCATCTTTCAACTTCTAAATGGAAAGTTAACATGGACCATATCAAAAGGGACTGATGCTTAGTGAAGCCAGCAGCTCAACACGAAGAACATTGATTGCCCGTCGTTCTCGGCTGGACANCAAAAGGGACTGATGCTTAGTGAAGCCAGCAGCTCAACACGAAGAACATTGATTGCCCGTCGTTCTCGGCTGGACACCCTGGAGAGGAGGTGTGTGTGGAGATAAGAATGAATGAAGTAACGTGGTACTGGGAGTACCCCGAGAAAACCGACGGGACATCGGCAACTTCCACCATCTTTACCTCATGCGGAAATTACGGTCCGAGTCAACCGGGCATCGAGCCCGGATCGCCATGAGGAGAGGAAAAGCAACCGACACTGTCATTGTTGTACATAAAATTATAAGAAAAAAAACTCGTATTTAAAAAACCTTACAATTATGACACCCCTGGTCCAGGATGAAGAAAACTACTGAAAGGGCAGAATTGAGGGACGAATGACTGAATTGGGAAGGGTCGTTAGTGAAGGAACAATTCACAAACTTGCCTTGCGTGACTTATTTGTCCTACAAGCCACGCACTCTGGGTGACGAATGTGTAACACTTTGACAAACTCATTTAAATATCGTCGCAAAAATTAAATATATCATCCTTATACGTATAATAATTTGTACATTTTAATACTCTATTTTTGAATTATTTTATACTTAATATAAAGTATTTATTTCTGCTAGTTGCTTGGTTCTACATATTGGGCGTGGCGAAAAACAGCAAAACTGTAATAGTGACACTTAATTATTGGATAACAATTGAACCCAGAAATTCTGATTTACTGGAATTGCCAATGTACATCATTTCACAATTTTGAATAGAGTTTTGTATTCCAAACTTGCCGTACACACAAAACGATACAGTAACATTAAATAGATTAAAACGTTTTAACGTTCACATTTTAACTGTTTAAATTTTTCTTTTTATTTGTAAAATTACGTACTTTAGTTGACACAGATTATTTTCTAATGTTATTTGTACAGAGTTTATTAGGATGATGGAGAAGTGTGCACCAAATATACAGCATTTTTTGCTTACTGTAACATCTCATNCTAGGTTCAACATTTCAGAATTGTATTGACTCTATTGAATTCAAGCGTAAAAAGAACTAACTTTGGCGCATCTACGACCACAACAATCTTATAACAAGTCATGTCCAATGGCCTCTATCTAGTCTCAGTTTTAAGATTCTGTTTGATGAGACTAATTCAGACTCCAATAACTCGAATAAGGAAAAAGATCAGCTGTTTACCAAAGACACCTGAAGTAGAGGATTTACCTTCTTACATTCGCAGTCAATTTTTTTTTGCATATAAATATTTATTTATATTTGCATTCACACATATTTACTTTCTGAAAATATTATATTTATAATTACCCAGTTTCTCTTTTGTTGATATTAAAGAAATAAGTTATTTTGTTCACATTTTCAATTACAGTTTGTGAGATTATGTGAGCTATCACACATTAATAATTACCAGAAATTATTTAGAAATACTGTTTCAGCAGCTATGATTATGATATATTTTGATACTCTTATTTGTGGGATCAAATAACTTTGAAGTTAAGATGCATTCAATAAGATTCCCCGGTCTTGATGTGCCCCTTCGCCTCCCAATGTCGCGCACTAGACCAAGGAGCATACTAGGATTTTCAACGCAACAAGTCGAAGAGAGAATTTAATCGCAGTCATTTTTTCGTCGAAGAGGGATTTACAGCACCATCGACGTCAGAATACACAGTAAACCACCATTTTCACTTTCTAATTTTGGTAAACAAAAAAAAACTATTTCAAAGTGCAGCATATATTTCATCTCTGTGTCAGGAGCTGGGCAACTTTACGTGGGGAATCCCGTGGAGGAAAATGGCAGGTCTCATCGACAACTATCGGCAACTGGTCCGGACGAGCAGTCGTCTGCAACACCGTCACGAACAGTTCCCGCGTCACGACGAGGGTGTTTGCATGTCTCATACTTCGCAATGAAATGTTGCAACTATGGCAATTATACTTCACATTTACATAGGGAAACGTAAAAGTATGTGCGCTGGAAGATACATATGGTGGACAGGTAGAAAACTTCAAAAATCACGTTTTAGTGGAATAAATACGCTAGTTACTGTATTTGACTTTATTTTTAATGGTAATAGAAAACGAGGGGAACAAATTGTTTAAAAGGATTTCCTATGACCAATTTGTCAAACATTATTAGGGAAATAAGTTTAAATACAACTAGCACGAAATGCATCAATTCAAACCACTTGGTGACTGACATCGGCTTCATCCTCAGTGAAAATATTTCATGGGCTGGACAGTCGCAAAAATCTGCTGTTTCTCTTATTCAATCGTACATATTCTTAACAGAAACAAACGTTTTTTAACTCACTTCACGAGAGTTGCACTTATACAGACTCTTTTGTTTCCTGTACTTGATTACCGCGATGAAGTGTTGGCGACTTAAAAGTGCTGCACGCCAACAAAATGCATAATTTTATAATATTACGAAACACTGTTCAACTGGTAGACATTAAGTATAAGTATTCTTTCCTCGCATAAAAAAGACGTATATTTTTTGCATAATGGCATGCCAAAATCACACAATTATAACGTTTTTAGGACGTACAAATAAAATAAACTAAATCTATCACAGAAAATTTAACAATGGATTCTGAGAGGTCATCATGTCTTAATTCATTTTAAAATATGCTTAGCAAAACTTATTTTACAAAAATTATAGAGTGCTACAAACAAAAAATATGCAAATATTTTCTTATTTCGAGCAATTCTTAAGAAATACGAAAATATTTCATAGCGTGATTTTAGAAATTCATTCAAGTAACTTTTGTTGTGTTATTTACAATGTGAATTATCTCGTTTCGGTGGGTTAGTTTTTATTATTTGCACTTCCCAAAAACATTAAAACTGCGATTCTGTCATACCATTGTGTAAAAATTATAGCGTCTAAATTATTTTATGCGAAGAAATATTAATCGTAAGTAACGTCTGTAAGTTGAACAGCATTTCCGACAAATACAAAATTATGAATTTTTCTGTGACCAGAACCCTTAAATGAAAAAATTAGCAGCAAAAAAACATCATCTACAAAATTAATGTATTCTTTTTGTGTGTAGTCTGAAACCCTGAGAACACGCATCCGGATATTTAGAAAAACTAAACTGGCGTTGTCTAAACGAGAAACGTTCACTGCATAGTCAACAAAATTATGTTTTCATCCAATACTCCACCTGAGTACTTAGCGTCCAGGTTAAAATTTTTAAGGAACAATTATCTCTTCAACAGGCAGTCAAAATCACCTCATCAGCTGACCTTTCCTACCCACAAATCATACGCACGAGGTCATTTACTGCTTCTGTTGCTCGACTGTGGAACTGCCTGCCAGCTAGTGGCGTAATTACGAACCAAAGACTCGGGTGAAAACATTGACAACAAGCCCCCTTCCTTCCAAGGCTGGGTAAACTATAATGCTATAAATAAAATCCACACTTATAAAAATATGAGGGTATAAATGTATAAAGGGTGTTCACGGTAAACTGAGTACTTTTGAAAGCCCTGCTTATGATCGACTTGCATGCACATTGTATATTCTTCCACCGTATGTAAAATTATCATTTCAAGGGGTCTGATGACTTCGTTCATGCGTCGGTCAAGCGAAACTGTAAATTTATAACAAAAGTGAATATGTTACAAATCCGCTTATTCTTACACCTACGTGCATAAAAAAAACAGCAAACATGAGGAAAACGTTTACTACTCGTCAGTTGTTTATTTAACACTTTTAACTGAACGTTAAAACATGGAACTACTTTCTCCTCCGCCGTTACCAACCATACTGGGTGAATTCCACTTAAAGTGCCCGTTAATATGTATGCAGGTAGGGGCAGTGACATTTNGGAAAAAGATCAGCTGTTTACCAAAGACACCTGAAGTAGAGGATTTACCTTCTTACATTCGCAGTCAATTTTTTTTGCATATAAATATGTATTTATTTTTGCATTCACACATATTTACTTTCTGAAAATATTATATTTATAACTACCCAGTTTCTCTTTTGTTGATATTAAAGAAATAAGTTATTTTGTTCACATTTTCAATTACAGTTTGTTAGATTATGTGAGTTATCACACATTAATAATTACCAGAAATTATTTAGAAATACTGTTTCAGCAGCTATGATTAAGACATATTTTGATACTTTAATTTGTTGGATCAAATAACTTTGAAGTTAAGATGCATTCAATAAGATTCCCCGGTCTTGATGTGCCCCTTTGCCTCCCGTTGTCGCGCACTAGACCAAGGAGCATACTAGGAAGGATTTGCAACGCAACAAGTCGAAGAGATGATTTAATCGCAGTCATTTTTTCGTCGAAGAGAGATTTACAGCACCATCGACGTCAGAATACACAGTAAACCACCATTTTAACTTTCTCATTTTGGTAAACAAAAAAAACTATTTCAAAGTGCAGCATATTTTTCATCTCTGTGCCAGAGGCTGGGCAACTTTACGTGGGGAATCCCGTGGAGGATAATGGCAGGTCTCATCGACAACTATCGGCAACTGGTCCGGACGAGCAGTCGTCTGCAACACCGTCACGAACAGTTCCCGCGTCACGACGAGGGTGTTTGCATGTCTCATACTTCGCAATGAAATGTTGCAACTATGGCAATTATACTTCACATTTACATAGGGAAACGTAAAAGTATGTGCGCTGGAAGATACATATGGTGGACAGGTAGAAAACATCAAAAATCACTTTTTAGTGGAATAAATACGTTAATTACTGTATTTGCTTTTATTTTCAATCGCAATAGAAAACGAGGGGAACAAATTGTTTAAAAGGATTTCCTATAACCAATTTGCGAAATATTATTAGGGAAGTAAGTTTAAATACAACTAGCACAAAATGCATCAATTCAAATCACTTGGTGGCTGACATCGGCTTCATCCTCAGTGAACATATTTCATGGGCTGGACAGTCGCAAAAACCTGCTGTTTCTATTATTCAATCCTACATATTCTTAACAGAAACAAACGTTTCTTAACTCACTTCACGAGAGTTGCACTTATACAGACTCTTTTGTTTCCTGTACTTGATTACCGCGATGAAGTGTTGGCGACTTAAAAGTGCTGCACGTCAACAAAATGCATAATTTTATACTAGTACGAAACACTGCTCAACTGGTAGAAATTAATTATAAGTATTCTTTCCTCACATAAAAAAGACGTATAGTTTTTGCATAATGGCATGCCAAAGTCACACAATTATAACGTTTTTAGGACGTACAAATAAAATAAACTAAATCTATCATAGAAAATTTAGCAAGGGAGTCTGAGAGGCCATGTCTTAATTCATTTTAAATTGTGCTTAGCAAAATCTATTTTGCAAAAATTATAGAGTCCTACAAACAAAAAATATGCAAATATTTTCTTATTTCAAGCAAATCTTAAGAATTACCAAAACATTTCATAGCGGGATTTTAGAAATTCATTGAAGTAACTTTTGTTGTCTTATTTACAATGTGAATTATCTCGTTTCGGTGGGTTAGTTTTTATTATTTCCACGTCCCAAAAACATTAAAACTGCGATTCTGTCACACCATTGTGTAAAAATATACCGTCTAAATTATTTCATGCGAAGAAATAGTAATCGTAAGTAACGTCTGTAAGTTGAACAGCATTTCCAACAAATACTAAATTATGAATTTTTCTGTGACCAGCACCCTTAAATGAAAATTTAACAGCAAAAAAAAAAACATCATCTACAAAATTAATATATTCTTTTTGTGTGTATTCTGAAGCCCTGAGAACACGCATCCGGATATTTAGAAAAACTAAACTGGTGTTTGTCTAAACGAGAAACGTTTACTTCATAGTCTACAAAATGATGTCTTCATCCAATACTCCACCTGAGTACTTGGGGTCCAGGTTGAAATTTTTAAGGGACAATTATCACTTCAACAGGCGGTCAAAATCACCTCATCAGCTGACCATTACTACCCACAAATCATACGCACGAGGTCACTTACTGCTTCTATTGCTCGACTGTGGAACTGCCTGCCAGCTAGTAGCGTAATTACAAACCAAAGACTCGGGTGAAAACATTGACATCAAGCCCCCTCCCTTCCAAGGCTAGGTAAACTATAATGCTATAAATAAAATGCATGCTTATAAAAATATGAGGGTATAAATGTATAAAGGCTGTTCACGGTAAACTGAGCACTTTTGAAAGTCCTGCTTATGAACGACTCGCATGCACATTGTATATGCTTCCACCTTATGTAAAATTATCATTGCAAGGAGTCTGATTACTTCCTTCATGCGTCGGTCAAGCGAAACTGTGAATTTATAACAAAAGTGAATATGTTACAAATCCGCTTATTCTTACACCTACGTCCATAAAAAAACAGCAAACAAGAGGAAAACGTTTACTACTCGTCAGTTGTTTATTTAACACTTTTAATTGAACGTTAAAACATGGAACTACTTTCTCCTCCACCGTTACCAACCATACTGGGTGAATTCCACTTAAAGTGCCCGTTAATATGTATGCAGGTAGGGGCAGTGACATTTTCCAAAGTTTGATTTCAAAAGTGCCCAGTTAACCGTGAACAACTTTTACGTAATATTATAGCGACCGGCTCAGCTATAAAATATAAGTGCGAGTAAGGAATTTTTTTTTTTTACTTACGTATTTAAAATTTTTTATTCCGCGACTTCAAGCAAAATCGTCTTCTCTGTGCTGCGAGGGGGGGGGGGCAGGCGTCCTTTTAGCTAACGGCCCTGGCACAGCTGCATTTGCAGAACTGGTCAACACTACCGGCTTTTAACCACGGCGCAAGCAAACACGTAAGCCTGTCATGGCGACGACTCCGGAAACTAAAACAGATTACGTCATTAACGGCCTAGTCTGTATTGTTTACAGATGAAGGCGCTAAAAAATTCCGGAGAACTCATATTGTTGGGTACTGTTATCGTTGTGTTTAGTTTAGTTTTTATTTTAGCAATCGTTCAAGTTGCTTACTAAGGGGAAAAACTAATATAAATGTAATTTATTTTTAAATGTTAGGCCTGTGTCACCGTTCTTCGAAGTTATTTTTCTAGTAACTGTAATAGTAGTTGTAATATTCCTACTGTTCTTCTGCTTCAAATTTTCAGGCGTATGTTGTACTATAAGGCGTATTGTAATGGTTAAATGGGAGACAAAGCTACATGCCTTAACTTTGCAATTCTCAAAGAGATAATAAATAAATAATATTGGAACCAAAACAGTTCGTTGGTGGGAGATGGGCCCTTCTTGCTTCCTGCAGGCGCACCTTTCATGGAATGGCTATTCTCAATGGACTCCATGCTGCTGCCGGCTATCTCGTTTCCTTCTGCTGTCTTTGTCACTCCTACATCTTATCCCCTCCATGCGCGTAACTCGCACATTGCGTCTTCGTTCCTGTGTGAAGCAACAACGCAGAAAATTCTCACAGGTGAAAGTGAGCGGGAAAAAACACACGCCTTTCTTTGAGAAAAAAAAATCCTTTCAAATACATAGTTCTCAGCATCTTAAAATGCGGCCTGGAACATTAAGAGTAAGCATAGCATTTTCCGAATCAACCCTCACAAATTATAAACCATTATTTGAATATATTTTCTTTAATTCCATATAATTAAATTTGGTAAGTATCGTTATTACATAAAATCATCTATACTCTTACAAAATAACAGACACATAATATTGGTTCCTGTCAAAGACACAATGAATGCTAAGGGTTTAAGCCGTTCACACAGTCAACCTATTTCTATGTCCAACGCAAATCTAATTGCAATGATTATAGTATTTCAGTAAGAAATAATAAACTCCCTCGTAAAGTATCTTTTGCAATAGATATAGAGATAAGACTATCCGTTCTTTTCGAACAACTGTGGTCTTGACAATCGAAAGGAGGCAAGTACCAAATTNGGATATAGAGATAAGACTATCCGTTCTTTTCGAACAACTGTGGTCTTGACAATCGAAAGGAGGCAAGTACCAAATTACAGGTGAAGCAAATAATAATAAAATATGTCAATACCTCGACTGAAGAACCGTTTAAAGTACACCACACGTGTGCTGACCTACCATCGGAATGAAGGAATAAATTATACGACATTTCAGTAGCTGCAGCACTACACGGTGGCGCCAACTGCAGGTAGCGGCGGGTAGCTGAACTACTTGGCAGCCCGTCTGGGAAAGAGGATGACAACACACGAGACGTCATAGATGGGAGTGTTAAGGTATTTTTCTGGATGTCACATTTAATCGAGACATGTATGGGGCAGATGCTATTTTTTACCTCAGTCTGGAAACAATAGGGAAATTTACTAAAGACATAGGGCGTGAACTGAAGATTGCAGCACGCGTCCGCTCATGTGTGTGTGTGTGTGTGTGTGTGTGTGAAGAATAAGAGATAGTGAAAGTGATTTATGGAGAGTATCGCCGGCTGCTCATTATGAAAAGAATAATAAATAAAAAAGCTCTTGATAAAGTACAACAACGACCCATAATTACCAAGTAAAAAAGTTCTGACACAAGTTAAAATAGCAAGCACATAAACATGTGGATTGAAACCGTCGGCCGAAAGAAATAATGTGCATTACGCAGAAGGAAAGAGATCCGTGGAGATGCTACTGAACAACTGGCTGGACGCTACAGACTACTAACTAACACTGTTGATATTCATAATGCAGAACACTTGTTTGGATGATTAAACATTAAAACATTTAAGAAGTTTGATATTTATTTCTAAAGTTTGAACGACTACAGTTTCAGAGCACTTTAAATAATATCGGGGTTTAACAAACTTATTCCTAGAAATTAATGAAATAGATTTTTGCCCGTGTGTGGCAATATCGGAAAGTTTGCTGGGGACTTTTAAAGAGGGAAGGAGGGAATATGATAACGCATTCACTCACATATTCATACACACACAACTAATATGTGCGCGTAATAGTTTTCAAAGACTACACTTTACTAGGGCCAACTGTTATTAAAAATGCTCAAGCTCTATATCATGGAAGATTTCACAATATATTATTTTACAAATAAAAAGTAGCTAGTACAAATAAAACTGGATCTAACGATCGTATTACATAACGTACAGACGCAGTAAAAATTATAAAATAATATCGTTAAATTGTCTAAAATTTACAATCACGTAAAAACAGTAAAACTATAATAATTTTTCCAAGTGTTTGTTTAAATAACCCTTTCATGAGCCAAACATAGGCGTTAGTTTAAACTTTAAGGAACCATTAAGAATTACTTTCTATAGGTCTAAGCAGTTTTAAAACCAACTTGCCTATTACAGTAATGATCAACAATCGAAATTTCACAATCTAGTTCTTCTGTAACGCTTGTGTAAAATTTGGAAAAACCTGTCTTAAAGGTAAATAATAAAAAAATTAATCACAGTTTTAAATTTTTGTTGAAAATAAATATTAAAGTTGCTTTTTTTCTATCGGATATGTTTATTGTTATGACTACCATCGTGAGATATCACAAGAGTGTAATCGACATGGCTAACAAAAAAATATCAAACACATAATTTCTAAGGTAAAAATAAAATTAGGATATATGAATAACTATAATTTCTGAAAACGTTCTTAGTTGCTTTCATTGACATTAATCATATGTCTGTAAATGCTAGTAGACTGTGAACGCGCAACATGACGCAAGTGTATACACTGCTTTCTGCAGGATGCCAGCAGCAAACTGATAGATTTGCCGCATTATCGACAAAAAACGGCATTTGTAACCCACAGCTTCAGTTCAAATTTATTACCAGCAGTGTTTAAAGGAAAATTTAGCTATGGAATGGTTTGTAGGAATTATAAACTGAGGCAGAAGAGTTTCGTAAGTTCGGTGGTCCGTCGACTGGACTTCACAAGTCGTCTTTATACCCAGCTATTATAGTTCTCCTACTGTTTCTCCAGTGAGTATTCATTCCTACATATAGCCAGGCAGCGCCATATACTGTCCTGGTTTGGTTGCAAGCTTGTCAGAGTCCTCTAAGGTGTGTGTAATAAACCGCGATATAGCTGCAAAACTTCACGCAAGCCTACTAGGGTTTCTAAGTTAACTTGCTTTCAAATGAACTCGAAGAAAATTTTTCCGCTTCCTAACTATTTGTAATTAGTATCGTAGAGCGTTGTCTCCAGTCACAAGTTTGTTGTTTCGCCCCTACATGCAGTAAAGAATACGTTTGTGTAACATGTCAATCGAAAGTGCCAAAGATGAATCGATGTATAGGACGATAGTGCGAGCCATACTATGTCAGAAATCGATTATAGGCTATTCACAGTAAAGTGAGCACATTTTAAGGTCCTTCCATTAGGCAGAATAATAAAAAAAATTATATTTTGTTGTAGCCTCAGATGTTAACTTTAGAGAGCTATAAAATGTATGCCTACACACTGTGTTTATTATTCACATGACACTTTTACTGCATATTTACAATTGGCGAAAGGATACAAATGATCAGAAAGGAACTTTTAAGCACAGCCTTAAAAAGTGCTCGAGCCTATACCATTGTGTAAAAATTTTGTCAAAGTCGTAATTTGGTCACCAGGAGGTTAGGCAACCAGTATTTGCAGGCGCGCTGCATGACACGCGCCAAACTCGGGCGGAAGTTCTCTCCAACTCCATCCCGCTAGATGGAGCATCATCTCCGTCTTGACGGTAAAGAAGGCGGGCAGCATGCGCATTTCAATCTGCAGTGTACACAGGAATGGGACTGCTATTACTAGTAAGACAGATCCGGGAGCTCACAAGGCATAGGCTGACACTCAGGATAAAGTGGCGTATATTTTCACGCAGTAAGGCTACGGAACCTAACTTATCCCATAACTAGCATAGCACTTTGGACAAACCACGGTTGTTTAAAGATAATTTTTTTTTTTATTGCTGGATCAGAGGGATACAGCGTAAACAAGACGTGAGTGCTAGTCTGGCTCTGCCAATCACAACAAATACGCTGCAGATTGAAATTTAGTCTTATATTTTACCCATGAACAGAATTTTCCCACATTTCGCCTTAAGAGAATAGCGTACGACAGGCATTTAGACAGACACGTATATACTTAGGCATAAACGAAAATGCGTTTGATAATAAAGCGTAACATTAGCCAAAATCTAAATGGGAGGGGAAATCCTGGTTGCTCCGTAACTATTTCTTAAAAAAAAAAAAATGTTTGCACAAATACAAACGAAACAATTAGTCGACCGAATTGCCAGTTCTGCTGATTCTGTTCACTCTTGTTCTCGCACTGCAATTTGGAATGATGTTTCAAGTCTTGAAACCACAAGTGCAATGCATGCAGCGAGCAGCACTTTACATAAGGTAAGTCGCTTGATCTTGACGACAGTGTTGATAATATCGTCGGTTCACAAATAATCTCGGGTGCTATGTGGAGACTGTACAGCGTACCTGGAGTTAGTTCCCCATAGTCGGTAGTTCAGCGGGGACCGCAGATTTCCTGAAGACTGCCACGGCCAGTGCGAACATGAGCGCCTTCACGTGCGGCGACTCCGTGGTCTTGATGCCACATGCTGGTATCTCCGGTAGTTTACCCCAGAGGTGGTGAGACGAGGGTCTGTGCACTTGTAGCACTTGTAGACGGCTATCATTCCTGCGCATGCGCGTTTTCACCCATCGTTACTCATAATAGTATCCCAACCTATAGTCTGTTCAAAGTAATCTGAGCTCTTTCGAAAGCCCTGCTCAAGATCTACGTGTATGCACACTGTGTATTCTTACACCGTATTTAAAACTAACATTGCGATGGACCTAACCACTTTATTCATGCGTCGGTCAAGTGAAAATGCGATATTATTAGAAAGGACATATTTTACATATTTGAAAGTTTTTGCACTGATATACATGAAAAATAACTGAAAGTAAAATAAATCATTTCAGTATTGAGAAATGTTTACCTAACCCTTTTAATTCAACGTTAAAACCTGAAAATATTTTCCCTCCGTCGTTACCAACTTCAAAGGGCTCATGCCACTCGGCNTCTTACACCGTATTTAAAACTAACATTGCGATGGACCTAACCACTTTATTCATGCGTCGGTCAAGTGAAAATGCGAAATTATTAGAAAGGACATATTTTACATATTTGCAAGTTTTTGCACTGATATACATAAAAAATAACTGAAAGTAAAATAAATCATTTCAGTATTGAGAAATGTTTACCTAACCATTTTAATTCAACGTTAAAACCTGAAAATATTTTCCCTCCGTCGTTACCAACTTCAAAGGGCTCATGCCACTCGGCGTGCAATGTATGCAGGTAGGGACAGTGTCATTTTCCATAGGTTCAATTCAAAAATGCTCAGTTAACAGTGGACAGCCTATAACAGGACTAACTAAACTAACCTGGGATAGTAGGTGAATACGTGTTTTGTCACGCGTACAATTATAGCATATGTTGTATATTGTTTTTGACACATGTTTGTTAATTTGAATTGTCAATGTAAATATATGATGTGAAGTACCGCCGTAATCGCCATCAGGCATACAGTACAGACAGGATAGCAATTTCAAATAGTTGTTTCTGTATTAATAAATAAATGTAAACTTAGTGTTTGCTTAATTGGAAGATGCATAGTGGGGTAGATAATGTCGGGTGATAGCTCACTCATTCCGCTAAGAGTCTGTATTCCTCTGATCGCCTAATGATTTTTCTACACTTGCTTCGAGGAGCTTTGGATCCGGTGTCCTCGTTTTTCCATTTTTTTGGAAATTTTTTGGTGAGAAAAGTGATTTATTGGTAAAATAATTGATTTCTGGAGTGATTTTTAGGGTGAAACAGGCAATTTTGTAGATAACATGACCTTCCCAGGCCTAAAGGGCCGCGACCGCCTGTGATATCATCGCAGGCGACTAATCCGGAATCTGATGCATGATACCGGTCCCCGTTTGAAGATAATCCTACTACAATAACAAAATTGCTACATTCATAATAATATTAACTGTATAGCATAGGATGTAAGTAACATGAAAGCTAGGACAAAAAATCTGACTCAGGGAAGTACATCCAATACAGCCACATTTTACCTTCATGGCGTCCAATTTGAAACGTGCACAATAAGTGTTTGGAAAGAGTGTATGTTCCATAATTGAATTAATGCATTAGATAGAGGATATTATGACTCATTATTGCAGCAAAGCATTCCAATTGCACTCGTTTTTTTTTTAAAGTGCTTTCCTGGAAAATGTAACTTTTATCCCTTACGTCCCTTCGTCATATCAACGACTAAATTAATGGTTGATTGTATTCTAACCAGAGTAAGTCCTCTTACTTAAAGTACTAACATTTTGCAGAATACTTTACGGACAACTTAAAATATTTAAAAGTTGTTAAAATAAGTATTTAATTTTAAATTTCTCTTTGACTTGACAACATATAACTGAGCATATGACCCATGGATTCGGCAATCATGATTAACAAAACCAGTGACAAGTTTTAATATGAGCGCTAGGTGTTATTTTTACATTTCCTCAGTAGATTATCCTCAATAAAATAAAATTTAACTCTGACACTTCAACAAAGGAAAACCATCTCTCTAACAATACATATCTTTCTCTTTTTAAAGAAAAGAGTATGTGCATATAATTTTATCGAACACTCCCCTAGAATCTCAAGCATTTTCTCTCGAAGTAAAAGATTTATAGGCAAGAACGTATGCTGGTTCTAAATATGTNCTCCCCTAGAATCTCAAGCATTTTCTCTCGAAGTAAAAGATTTATAGGCAAGAACGTATGCTGGTTCTAAATATGTTAGATATCTAGATATTCCTTGTGGTTCACGTACTACATCGATTTCCAAAAGTTACGTGCCTAAAATTGCTGCTTCTACACCTAACCTGAAATCAAGACGACGATCTGATATTTTCCCCGACTCAGTGCTTTTCAAAAGTCTTTGAAACATGTTGTGTCTTTGTTTATAACAAATATTTTCCACAGGATAAAAATTTGTTACTGCTAGGTCGTATGTTTCTTCTTTAAACTGCTTACTGAAGATGACTTTGTGGTGAGTGAATGTTACAACATTTGATCAGCGCCTAAAAGGCGAGGTCTTCAGCTCCGATGTAAGTGAAGCGATTTGAAGATGGAGCAGGCGCGTAATGCAATGCTACGGGAAACGGAAGATTCGCGGGAAAGCCCACCGGCTAATGGCAACGCCAGCAATGTTTCCTACATGCAAAAATCCGGGACTTACCCCACCGGCGATCGAACCATATCCACCATCGTGGAAGGAATGAGATATTACCACTACACTGCAACCCCTGTTTTCAGTAACGATCAAACTTGCAAAATAAAAAATGTGTTATATTAATCCTAACTAATTGGCTTTTGATGACCTCTCCTGTGTCTAGGACCATGAAAGTAATAGGTTCGTTTCTCTCAAATGTACAAGCTGCACAATCTCCCAAATATGTGCAAAGCTTTACAGTACATCGTTTCTCTCAATTGGATGTCACAACTCTTTTGCGCAATGTTTCTCTTCGTCAGTGCAAATTATTTTGAGGCACTTTGTGTAGCGCAAATTGCATTAACATTTGAGGAGACGTTGCTGGTGTAGTGTAAACAAATCCGGTTTGTTTTCGTAACTAGGCCCGTTAGTTGGTTTTGATAAAGTATATCAACATGANGGTGTAGTGTAAACAAATCCGGTTTGTTTTCGTAACTAGGCCCGTTAGTTGGTTTTGATAAAGTATATCAACATGACATGAAAGTGTATGGTTCCTAATGGTTTTTCGTGGATGCCTTAGAAACGTGTGCAATGGTACAAGGAAAGTAAAACCTGTAACCAAAATATAATACTTTTGGTGAGGTACAATTATACAAGTTAAATTTAAAGTATCATGCTGAGGCATTATGTTATTTCTATAGCTCCCAGAAAATTACAGCAGTAAACGTATTCAGGAACCAACGAGGGAATTTATAAATAAAATGTAACTTAATCCAACGNACCAGAAAATTACAGCAGTAAACGTATTCAGGAACCAACGAGGGAATTTATAAATAAAATGTAACTTAATCCAACGAATTTATCGTTATATTCCCTTGACGAACAGTTTACGAACAGTTCATTTATCATTTCGTTCATCCCATAAAAACTGGGCGAATACTGCAAAAACGCCGTTTCAGTCAGTTTTGTTAGCACAGCACAGAATTCTGATGTAGCTGAACTCCACAGTTCTGCAAAACACTACGAAGCACTGCACTGCACTACACAGGCCATTGTTGAATGAAACGAAGCTAACCATTCATTGCGAAATAACAAACACGCGAACATCCACGTGCAACACGGGCACTGGCTTGTGAAGGATTCGCTGATGAATATTTCAATACGAATAGCTTACGATAGGTTTCGCGATAAGACTCGCCCGTCTCGAAAAATAACGATGGTCGAATCACCTCAGATATGCGTAGAGGGCTGAAAGANTCGAATCACCTCAGATATGCGTAGAGGGCTGAAAGATCAAACATCAGAACGTAGCAAACAAATTGTGATGGATGTTAGTATGCGTAGCGCTGCACGATGGCGCCACGTAAAAGAGCAGCATTACATCGGCAGGTATCTGAATTACTCGAACAGCCCAGAGAGCGGCCCCTGACTCTGTAACTTAACTTTTTAAGTATTCTGATTTTCTTGTCAACACCATTCCGGGTTAACACATTTTTTTTAAAATTCTAACTAATAGTTATATACTATTTCCAAGTACTGCCTGTCCAGTTAAACACACTTTCCGGATAATCTGCTNTAAATTCTAACTAATAGTTATATACTATTTCCAAGTACTGCCTGTCCAGTTAAACACACTTTCCGGATAATCTGCTGTAATACTTTCGTCGATCGACTTTTTGGGAGCGTCGCCCATGTCTTTAGAAGCAAACGAAANTCCGGATAATCTGCTGTAATACTTTCGTCGATCGACTTTTTGGGAGCGTCGCCCATGTCTTTAGAAGCAAACGAAACACTGAATTGATGTTTATACGAAACACTGCCGTTTCTAACACGTCTGTATGATTCACTAGCCTATTTTATGGCGTGCTAGTCATTTTATGGCGTACTAGTCATCCGTACGGTTATCATCGGGCACAGATAACCTCACAGGACAAACGTCTGCCGTCTGAAGAAAGGTTCACCGCAAACCAATCTGATATAAACGCTAGGACGCACAAAACTACGCCCCGAAACTTCTCATGCCGGGAGTTCAAATGAATGAGATCTGAACGGCGTTTATTAACATGTCTTCAGTGCCGATGAAGGTGAAGAGAAGTGGAGATGGAGCAGCGATGGAATGCAATGGTTAGGTAAACGGGATTACGCCGAAAAAAAAAACCAACCGAGTGACGGCAACGTTTCCTACAAGCGAGCAGCTTAAAAGCCAAGTTAAACCCCGCCGGAATCGAACCCAGTTAGCCATGGTGGGAGGTGAGTATTCTTATCACTACATCACTGTCAGCCGTGCGGTAGTTTGAGGGAGTCGCGACTATATCTATGAACAATAATAACAATAATTCGAATTGGTGGTGTATTATAGGGCGAGGGTAACACCCACGTGGTGAAAGGATCCCGAATCGGGACTAGTAGTTTCCCGTCATTCCTCTCTGGTGATATCAAACGAGACCCTAGAATGAAGCAACGGCGGGAACACAAGTATAGGAAAGACATCAGTCTCCAATAAATCCCTTCATCCATCAACAACGACAACAACGACTGTCACGTGTTCCTCGCGCAAAAATCCGGGGTTCGGAGGCCACCACCAATATGCCGGCCGCATACGGCCACCAAAGCCTCCGTATCCGGACATTTATGGACGGTTCACAATTAATTGAGCACTTTTTAAATCAACCTTCGAAAAAAGGCACTACCCCATACCTTCATTTATTTTAATGGGCACACTGACTGACATACACGCCCAGTAAGTTAGTTTCACGTCTCACCGTTTAATTAAAGGTGTCAGGTAAAATGTGTGAATGCTGAAACCATTTATTTTGGTTTCTATTTTTAATGTTCATCAAGTATGGTGCCAAGGATAAGTGAGGTAGGCAAATATGCAGATATACTGTTATATCGAGTTGCCAATTTGTATTTTAAGTAGACTGTACATTTGCTAACTTGCCCATGTATGTACTTGTCCAGACTTTTCGGACGGATCGTTGCTTTTTCATACTACACTCGTCACACATTCAGGTTGCAACAGCAATAACTAACGCATATAGGGACGAGCGTGTTTTAGTTCTTATCTGAAATTTCTATATTTGCGTACAAAAGAAATGACTTTCAAATTATATTATTATCAAATGTTCTAATAGGCGTTCTTTATAACCTCCAAACAATCAAGCCGACNACCAGAAAATTACAGCAGTAAACGTATTCAGGAACCAACGAGGGAATTTATAAATAAAATGTAACTTAATCCAACGAATTTATCGTTATATTCCCTTGACGAACAGTTTACGAACAGTTCATTTATCATTTCGTTCATCCCATAAAAACTGGGCGAATACTGCAAAAACGCCGTTTCAGTCAGTTTTGTTAGCACAGCACAGAATTCTGATGTAGCTGAACTCCACAGTTCTGCAAAACACTACGAAGCACTGCACTGCACTACACAGGCCATTGTTGAATGAAACGAAGCTAACCATTCATTGCGAAATAACAAACACGCGAACATCCACGTGCAACACGGGCACTGGCTTGTGAAGGATTCGCTGATGAATATTTCAATACGAATAGCTTACGATAGGTTTCGCGATAAGACTCGCCCGTCTCGAAAAATAACGATGGTCGAATCACCTCAGATATGCGTAGAGGGCTGAAAGATCAAACATCAGAACGTAGCAAACAAATTGTGATGGATGTTAGTATGCGTAGCGCTGCACGATGGCGCCACGTAAAGGAGCAGCATTACATCGGCAGGTATCTGAATTACTCGAACAGTCCATAGAGCGGCACCTGACTCTCTAACTTAACTTTTCAAGCATTCTGATTTTCTTGTCAACACCATTCCGGGTTAACACATTTTTTTTTAAATTCTAACTAATAGTTATATACTATTTCCAAGTACTGCCTGTCCAGTTAAACACACTTTCCGGATAATCTGCTGTAATACTTTCGTCGATCGACTTTTTGGGAGCGTCGCCCATGTCTTTAGAAGCAAACGAAAGACTGAATTGGTATTTATACGAAACACTGCCGTTTCTAACACGTCTGTATGATTCACTAGCCTATTTTATGGCGTGCTAGTCATTTTATGGCGTACTAGTCATCCGTAAGGTTATCATCGGGCACAGATAACCTCACAGGACAAACGTCTGCCGTCTGAAGAAAGGTTCACCGCAAACCAATCGGATATAAACGCTAGGACGCACAAACTACGCCCCGAAACTTCTCAAGCTGGAAGTTCAAATGAATGAGATCTGAACGGCGTTTATTAACATGTCTTCAGTGCCGATGAGGGTGAAGTGAAGTGGAGATGGAGCAGCGATGGAATGCAATGGTTAGGTAAACGGGATTACGCCGAAAAAAACGAACCGAGTGACGGCAACGTTTCCTACATGCGAGCAGCTGAAAAGCCAAGTTAAACCCCGCCGGAATCGAACCCAGTTAGCCATGGTGGGAGGCGAATATTCTTATCACTACATCACTGCCAGCCGTGCGGTAGTTTGAGGGAGTCGCGACTATATATATATGAACAATAATAACAATAATTCCAATTGGTGGTGTATTATAGGGCGAGGGTAACACCCACGTGGCGAAAGGATCCCGAATCGGGACTAGTAGTTTCCCGTCATTCCTCTCTGGTGATATCAAACGAGACCCTAGAATGAAGCAACTACGGGAACACAAGTATAGGAAAGACATCAGTCTCCAATAAATCCCTTCATCCATCAACAACGACTGTCACGTGTTCCTCGCGCAAAAATCCAGGGTTCGGAGGCCACCACCAATATGCCGGCCGCATACGGCCACCAAAGCCTCCGTATCCGGACAATTATGGGCTGTTCACAGTTAATTGAGCACTTTTAAATCAACCTTCGAAAAAAGGTACTGCCCCATACCTACATTTATTTATTTTTATGAGCACACTAACTGACATACGCCCGGTAAGTTAGTTTCACGTCTCACCGTTTAATTAAAGGTGTCAGGTAAAATGTGTGAATGCTGAAACCATTTATTTTGGTTTCTATTTTTAATGTTCATCAAGTATGGTGCCAAGGATAAGTGAGGTAGGCAAATATGCAGATATACTGTTATATCGAGTTGCCAATTTGTATTTTAAGTAGACTGTACATTTGCTAACTTGCCCATGTATGTACTTGTCCAGACTTTTCGGACGGATCGTTGCTTTTTCATACTACACTCGTCACACATTCTGGTTGCAACAGCAATAACTAACGCATATAGGGACGAGCGTGTTATAGTTCTTATCTGAAATTTCTATATTTGCGTACAAAATAAATGACTTTCAAATTATATTATTATCAAATGTTCTAATAGGCGTTCTTTATAACCTCCAAACAATCAAGCCGACNGAAATGACTTTCAAATTATATTATTATCAAATGTTCTAATAGGCGTTCTTTATAACCTCCAAACAATCAAGCCGACAAATAAAACCAATATGGCGACTGTCGTAAGTACTCAAATACGTCCAGCAAGTAAGTAACTTTGTGCACTGCCAAGTATAGAGTGTCTGTGTACTATAATGAGAATTCGGACAGTGCAAGTATATACATGTTGGTGTGACAGGCGAGGCCAAGTACGGACATGTGAGTACTTGGATGTAGCCTTATATGAGGGTAGGTTAATAGCATTGTCGGAGCAGCGCGCGCGCAGCTGTGCAGGCGACGGACGGGGCAGGGCAGCAGCCATGGCAGTGATGCTGCAGATCTCGTCTGGGCGGAGACGTGACCCCGGCCAGCGCCGCGAGGTAACGGACCACATACCGTCGTCTGACGACTACGTGTGAGGGTGCACGGGGTCGTCACGACCTGCTGTGCCGGTCACCGCTCCTTCGCCAGTCAACTCCGCCACTGCGTCGAACCATGCACTAAGGATGAGGTAGATCCATCTCGGTGACTGTTGCGCACCGTGTCCCAACATGTAACTGCTCTTCTGCCAATACGGCTAGCAAAAAACGGCGTGGATTCGATTTGAGATTAGAACACTGCTTAGTAAACAAGTGCTTTGAGATGGTTTCATACTTCCTCTAACCAATGTGTAATGCAGTTTGATTAAATTAAAATTGGTGAAAGTATTTTATTAATAGAATAGTGCTTTTAATTAAAAAATTAAAATACAAACAAACACGTTTATCAAATTGATCACGTGGCTTTGATAGTTGTATTCTTTTGAAGTAGGTCAATGTTGGGNATACAAACAAACACGTTTATCAAATTGATCACGTGGCTTTGATAGTTGTATTCTTTTGAAGTAGGTCAATGTTGGGCGCATGCGCAGAAGACGGATAAGCAGTCCTCTTCATATTTAGTCTGTGCGTGGAACTGAAGTGACGTCTCTCTAGTTGAAGGCAGTTCACGGTAATGTAAGCACTTTTAAAACCAACATTTGAAGGAAAAAAAAATCATTGTAACTGCGTACTTTACATATCACTGAACACACACTCGCATACAGGCTCACAGTTAAGTTGGCAGCGAAACAAGNTAGGTACAAATATTGTCAGAAATCAAAATATTGAAATTTTGCTTGTAAATCAACATAATTTATAAAAGCTCCATTAAAACTGGACATTCTAAATTAAATATTGAAACTTTACAAAAAAAATTGTGCAAAATATTTTTAGCCAATTGCCACAGTTGTTCACACGGCAATGGCAATATTAGTTTTTATTTATAGGGAAATGTACATCTTACTTCTAAAAATGTTAACAAAATTACAGTTTATACTGAAATATTGCTGTATTTTGGCTATGTAACTAGCTATATATAAAACGCAATTGAAAAGAAAGAGGGATACAGTTTGCCACAAGTTATAAATACTTTTAACAATGTGATGTACTGACTGACCACTTCTACCAACCCAGGGGCGCGACATCCCTGCTAAATGAAAAGAGGGAAGGGGGAGGGGTGACTACATCCCTCGCCCCCCGTACTCGGTGCACATCATTGTGTCTAGCATGTTTCGTAGTCTTGCGTTCGTTTTAATGAAGCAAGCATGAATTTAAAACACTAAGAAATTGAAATGTTTAATGTTAATAGACGAAGAAACGAAAATCCAGGACAGTGATTGACATACGATTATGTACATAACGGTTAAAATATCATTGGTCTGATCTCCTCGCTATATGAAGANCAGGACAGTGATTGACATACGATTATGTACATAACGGTTAAAATATCATTGGTCTGATCTCCTCGCTATATGAAGATGAAGCTTTATCAAGTACGGCTACCACAGAACCGAAACCAGTTTAGAAAGCGTAGATTTATTCACAATTATTCCGAATGGGAGATTTACATATGCATAAATAATAAAAACAAAACATGAACTCTAATCGGTATTCAGATAATTTTTTTTTTTTTTAGTTAAAATGCGTTCTGTAAGTTCAGGTGATGAATTACCAATAAAATCAATAACGTCGTATAGGAATAGTGTAATGTTGGATGTATTTTAATTCTTTGCACATTAAAAAATCAAGTCAGAAAATTGACTCATGTGAAACTCAAGCTTGTGGCATACTGCCACACAAAGTGTTCGTGAAGTACTCATCATACCGGTACACAATTTTTTCCCTCCATTCCTTGTGAGGAAATGATAGCACGGAANTGTGTTCGTGAAGTACTCATCATACCGGTACACAATTTTTTCCCTCCATTCCTTGTGAGGAAATGATAGCACGGAACAACATAGCCGACTCAAGTTCTGAGTTACCGATGTTCGTGTAGGTCGGGCACGAACCGTAACTGTCTTGGCTTCCTCGTTACACGAACGTGGTGCCTTATCGCAGAGGGTCCTCGCTAAACGTTCACATTATCGCCGCAAATGCCAGCAAAACGGCGTCACTGGCCAGCAAAACGACGGAACGCCATTCGCTGACCACCGCCTGATCACTTACTCCTCAGCCGGCAGCTCAACCAGCAGGGAATCTTCCGCAGCACGCGGTAGCCATTCAGACACAANCTGATCACTTACTCCTCAGCCGGCAGCTCAACCAGCAGGGAATCTTCCGCAGCACGCGGTAGCCATTCAGACACAAGGCTCGTTCCCAGAGCTTCGTGCAGCCAATCAGCGATTTGGTAGGCCCATGTCAAAGGGACCGCCCCACCGTTTCACTTCTGCTTACTTACCTGTTCTGTGTTATGGCGTTGCGTTCATGTTGTGACGTGCACACGAGCGTGCAGGCTGGATTGGTAATGACGCTCAACCGTATCCTTCCACAGCTCAATATGTAGTCATCGATGTCTTTTTAGTAAGAATTAAGGAGTATACTGTNCTGATCACTTACTCCTCAGCCGGCAGCTCAACCAGCAGGGAATCTTCCGCAGCACGCGGTAGCCATTCAGACACAAAGGCTCGTTCCCAGAGCTTCGTGCAGCCAATCAGCGATTTGGTAGGCCCATGTCAAAGGGACCGCCCCACCGTTTCACTTCTGCTTACTTACCTGTTCTGTGTTATGGCGTTGCGTTCATGTTGTGACGTGCACACGAGCGTGCAGGCTGGATTGGTAATGGCGCTCAACCGTATCCTTCCACAGCTCAATATGTAGTCATCGATGTCTTTTTAGTAAGCATTAAGGAGTATACTGTNGCGCTCAACCGTATCCTTCCACAGCTCAATATGTAGTCATCGATGTCTTTTTAGTAAGCATTAAGGAGTATACTGTAATCCTGTAACTCTCTCGTAGTGGTAGTTTCAATGGATAACCACAGGGCGTAAACTCTAACTTAATTTAGGATGTCCGCCGAAGTAGCGTCATTCTTATGCAAACGCATTACGATTCTAGTGCTACATACAAAGATTCAGCAATGTTAAAGTCAGGAGGGAAATAACCCTTTATTCTCTTACAAGTCACCAGGGGCGTATCCGAATTCATGAGGGACGGAGGTCTTAACAAAAACAAAAGAGCTAAATTTAATTGATTAATTTATGTACAATGATATAAAATACACACTGCTATTATTTACAACATTAAATTACTTACCTACACTTGTAATACTTACTTCCACTACTGTAGTGAGTGCAATGTTTAATGACAATCTCTAATATTATTCATTTATTTATTTATCACTGTATTTATACTAGATACAGTCATTGATCCGCACTAATTGTTTACATGTGCACGATCAAAATGCAAGTTGCCTGCGTTAACATATTTCCAAATGTCTGCCACTCACGCATCAAGTCCCACTTTGCCACAGTCCAGTCGGCCAGTGTCACTCGCTACTCTCCCGCTGCTTGCAGACTACATCCGCTGGTCGCTGTCATCGCTCCGATAGTACCGCACACCTGGCGCTAATTGCCGTACGTGACTCCATACTCTCGACACAAAGGCACGTCGTGGCTTATATAGCTCAGTTGGTCTCGCCCAGAAGGTTCTTCGCACCACGAGTCGCGCTGAGGAAGAGGTGGGTGATGATCAGAAAATTCGCGCAGCGACTACCTCAAGACATTCAATCCTCCAAGGATGGCGGCGGCACGAGTTCCGATAGCCTTACCGTAGCACGCGTCAAGTGTAACGCGGTGGCCCGTTTGTAACTGCGCGCACTTCTTAGGTTACCTGTGGTGCCCTTGAAACACTGCGCTTCGCACTTCGATGGTGGTGGACAAGGGAAAGTATACGGAGTGGCTACATGCAACAATATTTTAATTCCGGTAGCTAATTTGGGGATAAGTTGTGCCTAGTTTTGTAAATTCTAGTTTTCTGGCCAAATTATCATGACAGCTATTTGTATGCCGTCACTTTAAGTGAGCCAATCACTTGTACAACCACCTGATAGAGCGCATTGCTGCCAAAATGATACTATTGACATTCTGTAACTAGACCGTGCATGTTATAAGAGGACAACCGGAATATAGCGACCACAAGTTCCACGTGTCATACATACTGAATAACTTCTGAAAATAATTTTGAGTTTTGCGAGTAGATGTGTTTTTTAATATGATCGTTGCCGGTTTTCCATTAGTTACCACAGCAGTGCAGCCATATTTTGAAACTACCCCTATACCCAAGTAACTAATGACCTTACACAGCAAGCAGTTCAGANCACAGCAGTGCAGCCATATTTTGAAACTACCCCTATACCCAAGTAACTAATGACCTTACACAGCAAGCAGTTCAGACAAAACGACTTCACTACGAAGTCGTATTTACGTCACAATGTAGATTTTAAAAAAAAAATTGGCTGAATTAATTTTGTGACGTAATTATGAGTTCGTAGTTCAGCCGTAGTGCCTGTACTTGCTNTAAAAAAAAAATTGGCTGAATTAATTTTGTGACGTAATTATGAGTTCGTAGTTCAGCCGTAGTGCCTGTACTTGCTACGTAAGGCTAATCGCTAGTTAGGTATAGGGGTAATTTCGAAAACTTATTAGTTTTAAATATAAACAAGCTAGAAAACAAGGAATTCAAAATGGCGGAGAAGTATCTCTTTAAGCCTAGTGACAACGGTTTTCAAGAATGAAATTAAATGTAACCCTTTTTATTAGGGACACTTCAATAAGGGCGAGGGCGATATTATTGTCGACCATATGAAAAAAACTCAACAAATGCATATTAAAAGCGAGCACAAAATTATCATTAAAAACAATTGTAATGCTTCGTGATTTATTTTGTATTTTTTTTTTCTTTTACATTTTGAGTGGTAACGGCGTAATATTACGTAGCTATTTATAAGACACGGACGAATAAATATTTCTTAGACAGCAAATTTCCTATGGTTCTCTGCAACGTGATATTCCTTCCGCAGCACTCAAAATGTAAATTACAGAGGTGAACTTGATAAGCTGTATATTATTCTACGTAGGAAAGAACAGTTAATGTAAATAATGTCAACTCGGTATTATATAGGCAGACACCCGGTCAGTAACGAACGTTGCACAATACAGTAAGCGTGCCCGGTGTCGTATGAACAACTAGGACGGTTGTAAATGGGAATACAGAGAGAAACAGAACTGGTGGTCATGTAGTCGTAGGCGACTCCCGTCTAGCTCGTCTAAGTTGTCAGTAAGTTTGTTCTGCATTCAAAGCATTAATACACTTTGTCGTAAACGTTGTTTCACTGCGAAATAATAAAAATATAAACAGCCTCGATCCAACGGAAGCACAGTTCGCGAAGGCTCGCAACGAGCTGCCTGGGACAGCTGTCGAGATAAGACTCCGCCTTCTTGTAAAAGAAGAGTGGGTGGTTCGTTGGGTGTATAACTTACAGCGCAGTACCTGCGCTGTGTGACGTCTGGGAGGGCTAATCTATCATCGGAGTGAAGGGGAAAACAGTCCNACTTACAGCGCAGTACCTGCGCTGTGTGACGTCTGGGAGGGCTAATCTATCATCGGAGTGAAGGGGAAAACAGTCCAGCCCCAAATGCAGGGAGCAACAATGCAGTGACGGACAGTTAAACAGTAGACATCGGGCAGCAGTCTTTGATGGGACACCGAGCAGCGCGATGAACTTAGAGAAAACTTGGACAGCATCACTAAACATTGTCAATGCTACAGAGGTGCTGAACACGTAGACATTTAAATACAAAGTGGCTCGCTGTATTTTTAGTTTTATTTGTTGGTTTCATTGTGCCGCAGATGCNGCACGTAGACATTTAAATACAAAGTGGCTCGCTGTATTTTTAGTTTTATTTGTTGGTTTCATTGTGCCGCAGATGCATTACATGTATATGCTAACTTTGGCCACACTGCATGTCAAATTAAGGCGTTGGCTCCTGGGTCCTATTACCTACAGCACGACTTAATCATGTTCCTCCTCGACTACCACTGGGAACTGAGTCTCATTGTGTACAGTGCCCGTCAAATGAAATCTTCATGTGCTACATGTACACAAACGTAAACAGAGTGACTGAATGTGTTGATCTGCAACCAGACGTGGAAGCATTATGTCAAACTGTTTACTGTGTTAATTCCAAGGTGACGGCAGCTTGTATTACTCCGCCTGCCCGCGCACGCACTTGGATTGCTTGTTTACGATTTCCAACTCACACGTCATAAGCAATTGACTCTTTGACTCTAATAAACACATAATAATAAAATATATTTATATCAGTTACGTATTTCTGATAACAATATTTCAAAGCTGCAAAGTACGCATACTTTTGCACGAGCACGAAGTATTTCGATATTATAAAACACCATTGGGCTAAGTTATTAATTCAAATTGCTCTGTTTGAACTCAAAATTTACGTAATACAGTCAGGGCTAGTTTCTGCTGCAGTCATACTGTGAACCGACTAGCCAATTATTGGCTTTGACTTTGTCACCACAATGTTTATCTGTGATGCAACCTTGGAATAAAGTACAGTCTTCGCTCCTTTTCTTCTGGCAAAGTTTAGTTACGCATGGACTCTCTCCTCTTAGATAGGGAAAGAGTGATAGCCAGGGTCAGTGACTTTTCGCGTAAAAATCGGAGCACAGAGTATACTTTAATATACTATATACACACCGCGGCTGTTGTTGTACCTCCATTGGCTGCTGGTGCCGTGTCCGTCTTTGACCAAGCAACTCAGGGCTAAGGAACTCCGACACTGAACCTTCGTGATTCGTGCGCAAACAGTTAACACGGGCCAGAACATTTTTTAAACAATCAAAGAATCTGGACAACCCTACAGTGCTTTGGACTGTATCTTGTCTCGAACTCTTTTTCGCGAAATATCACGGTCCCTAATGATAGCTAATAGGTGGCGCAGAAGTATATAATATTATATATAATAGTAGTATATATAGACCTAAAAGTATAACCATATAATAAATAGTATAATATAACAATAGTATCTATAATAGTATATTATTACAGTAGTATAATACATAAAAAATATAATATATAACGTATGTAACATAAAATTCGTGCATATAATAGTTTATTCACATTAAATTAACAGTGACGTAAAGTTAAAGTTTCCACTTGAAAAGTTGAACCACCTTCTATATAACTTAAAGGTTACGTAGTGTCGGCCAATCACATTCAAGAAACGATTTTTTGTCTCTTGTTTTCTGTATTAATTTTCATTCCTATCAGTTTCCGTCAGGATTTTTTATTGTGTTATATCATACGACTGCAACGGACATAAAAGTATTTATTTCGTTTGTGCGTGCTTGAATTTCAAAAAAAATTATTAACAATTTGAAGAAAGAAACTCTGGATTTAAAGAAAATCTACGGGTGGGGACAGGCATAATTTAAGATGAGAGATGAAGCTACAATGCAAATGTTTTACATGTTGTAACAACTGCTAACATGTACATATATTTAGAACGGATGTAAGAAATTACAATACTCAAACTTTGAGGGATATTAGACGAGACCATAACAAACGTTTTTTTGTTAGATTACCATCAATAGTATATACTCCGTTAAACACGACATGACGTCAGAGTGCAATGTCTGTGCTGTAACATCGCGTAGCACTTAGTCGTTCGTTTAGAGCAGAACGATGGAACAGTACACATGTGCTGAATTAACCATAGACTAAAGACAAGGTACACCGCTTATTCGTATTCAGCGCATGTACCCAACATTGACCTACCCCAAAATAACACAGCTGTCAAAGTCACATGGTCAACAGTGATGAAAGTGACTGTTTAAATCTTAATTTTTAAATGACAAGCACTATCATAGGAATAAAATAATTTTACCAACTTGAATTCAATCGAACTTCATTACAAATTGGTTAGATAAAGTATAAAAACATCCCAAAACATTTGATTACCAATCAGTTTGTTAACCTAACATCCAAAACCATGCCGTTTTCGCAAGACGTGTTGACAGAAAAGCAGTTCAATGTTGGGACACGGAGATTGGTTGTGCGCAGCCAGCGAGATCAGCCTACCTCATCTTAAGTCTAGGGAATTAACATACATCCACTTGGTTTACGGTGCAAGAGCTGCTATAGGCTATTAATATTCATGGTAAAGTAAGCACTTTTGAAAGTCGTCTAATTTGGAATAACAGTTAATAAATATTTTTTATCTTAGTCTTAGACGTTAACTTTCGAGTCCGGTGAAACATATACACTGTGTTTATTACTTAGATGGCAATATTTATTTTTAAAAAGTGGTGGAAGGATACAAATGGCTGATAGGAAAAAGTAACAAGGGCCTCAAAAGTGCTCACTTTACCGTGAATAGCCTATATGTGTCTTAATGCGGAACGATATCCTCGATGGCGTGTGACAAATCATCACACTTCTGCGACTGATCGCCAATCGCGTGAAACCTGTTCATTGCAGGTAAATTAGTCAAAATGGGTGTTCTCGACTATGAGTTATTACCATCATTTTTACTGCACGCTATCAATTTAGCAATGTTCCATTTTATGTCCACAGACCCGACGCTGGCCGTCAGTGCACAACGCGCAAACCGGAGTTCGAGGAGGACGAGGAGGAGGTTTTGGAGCTGGTCGAGAACAACCCATCGACAAGCTCACGACTTGTTGCACAGCAATTGCATGTTGACCGTATGGCTGTTTGACGGGCGTGGCTTGAACAACAGCTACATCCATTTCATCCGCAAGGGGTTCGAGCACTCCAATCGGACGGCTATCCTCGTCGTGGTTGAGTACCTGCGGAGATGCGTTATGGAATCTCGTTTTGGAGAGCATCGTTTTCCCCGAGATGGAATAGCCAGTTTACACAACTAACGCCTGCGGGAGAAGAAAACCTTCACCCCGCAGCTTCACCCNCGGGAGAAGAAAACCTTCACCCCGCAGCTTCACCCGTTCCCACAAACAAACATTTTCTCTCAAATGTGAACAGGTATTGTTGGGGATAATTTGTTTGGAATTTACATGCCGCAATTTCATCTCAATTGGTAATTAATTATACATGCGCTTCCTGAAGGACACATTGCCTTAGCTCCTTGAAGACGTTACTCTTGATATTCGGCATCGGTTTTGGTTTCAGCATGGCGGTATAACTCATTTCTCTCGTGAGTTTCGAGAGCATTTTAACCTCAGATTCGGNCATTCCCACAAACAAACATTTTTTCTCAAATGTGAACAGGTATTGTTGGGGATAATTTGTTTGGAATGTATTTACATGCCGCAATTTCATCTCAATTGGTAATTAATTATATATGCGCTTCCTGAAGAACACATTGCCCTAGCTCCTTGAAGACGTTACTCTTGATATTCGGAATCGGTTTTGGTTTCAGCATGGCGGTATAACTCATTTCTCTCGTGAGTTTCGAGAGCATTTTAACCTCAGATTCGGTGAGAAATAGACTGGTCACTATGGACAAATTGCATGGTCTGCTCGTTCGCCAGACATCACCCCATTTGACTATTTTGTGTGGGATAACTTGAAGAGCCGGGGGTACTTTTTCCATCAGTATTATAATGATACAATTTGTGGTATAATTTCAGTAATTTGAAGTATGTAGTATAACAAATTCTGGGCAGATCTCAAAATGCAGAGCATTTTTACTATTAAAATATACCAACAGATAGTAAATTGTAGTCATTCATAACAACAGATTGAATGGAAACTTAATATTTATTATTAGAATGGAAAGCAAAATGGAGTTGAATATCTTTGTTGTTTCTTGGCCAGAGTTACTTGGTATAACTTTAATTTTATTTAAATTACATATTTCCGCCCTTCCCGCTCATTTACATACCGCGATTATTTCTATATCAAAAGTGTTTAATGTAAAAGAAAGAGCTATACTCTGCCTCAGGTTTTGAAGACGCTTTTTGACAGTTGTGTGGCAAGCAGAACATAATATTCTCTGAATAGAACAGGATTTATCACACAAATTTGTGTCAAATTGGCATAACAAACAAACAGCATGGCTCAGGTAAAATGATACATCGTTAAAACAACACTAGCGCTACCTTATAACCGTCAAACAGTGGCCTTCGTAATGGAGACAAAGTATATAAAATTAATTCTGACATCAAGAGTCACTGGGGGGAATGCTTTATTAAAAAGTAATCAATAACAATTAATAATTTTTAATCCGTTATTTTAGTAGTATAAACAAATTGTACATGACCAAGAACATGAATATCACCAGTAGTAGCAACTAATTTACGAAACATCCAAATTTCATCACCTTACTCCATCCTCACTATTTTAGTTGAATACAAAACGGGAGTCTGAGCAATCGATATGTAGGAAGCTCGGTTCCAGATACATTCGTAAGACAATCATGGAGACATGATAAGTTCGTGCACACTTACGTAACGTTCATTAGGCCTACTGAACTAGATTTTCATGTCACGTCTTAACTAAACCAAACGCCTATGAGAGTAAAAATACAACTTGATATGTTGGCCTATTTTTATGAACGTTTATTGCCTAGTAATAATTATAACCACATACCATAAATAAGCTTCTGTTTGTTTGGGACAGTATTTTACAAAATTTATTTTGTAATAAATCCTACAAATGTATTTCAAAATATGGTTTCATCTCGGGTTTCATACAAATTCAAGTCATTAATAGCACGTTGCCCTTTAATTATTGTAAATAGTTAACATAATAATTTGTACAGTTTCAAATTTGTAGTTGACAAAATGTTGAATTTTCTCTGTAGAATAATACATTTTAAAATTAATAAATGACACGTCATGCAACTTGGCATGCACTAATAAACATAATGCGCTGCATTTCAGTAACATAGAAGTATATCATTCGCCAATGGATTTGTAAAGAATTTCTATGTATGATGGAAGGAGCGTCTAGGGAGAGGGGACTAACCCGCCTGCCACCACCGGCGTGCACATCTGTGACGGCGGTGGCGGCGAGATAACAAGCGGGAGACAGTGGGGAGGGTCATAGGTCGCAGGCGGCCCTCAACCGCCAGTCCAGTGAGGTGCTGGAGTGTGGAGCGGGTATTTATAGCGACGCCTACACACTAGTGCGCGACGCGGCCCTCCCTTCTCTCTCTACGCGGCAGCCGACCTCGCGACGGCCAGATAACCCCCCGGCGACAGTCGGCGATAACGACGTCGGCGGCCTGGCACCAACGCGTAGGCTGCCTTCCGGACTTGCAGCACTTCTGCCCCTCCCATGCACCCTCGCGCACCGACGCCACATACACACGTGGTTTAACTTCCTCGACCACTCCAACGCTCCACGTTCCATCGCGCGACTGTCGAATGGGAATCCACACGTGGTTCCCAGGGTCACGTGTGGATGAGGAGGCTGTACTGACGCTAATCGAAGCCGCGTGTCCTACCCGAGCGAAAGACCTGTCGCTCCGGCCAACCCAAAGAATGTATGAGACGAGACGAGATTGGAGGTGGGGACGCAGCGGAATGCAGACAGGTAAAGAAACGGGAGAACCCCGAGACCCCCTCCGCCGAAGTGTCCGAAATTTATCTGCCCCGTCGGGGCCTGGGATAGAACCGGGAAGCTCAGACGCGTGACGGTTAAATTCAGTAAAATGATTCTGACGCGTACGGTATGAGATAGCTAAACCCTTGCCTTAAGGTGGCCGCCTGGGTAGGCCGCAGAACGGTGTGCAGAGCTCCAGCAGAAAACGTTTGATTAAAAAACCGTCCAACGTGTCTGAGTAAGGTCTGCTTACGAATAGCATTTAAGAAACGTTACGCGTCTGTATATGTTTTACCGTTCCTCCATTTTTCTCTCAAGCATGCTTTTGTGGTAGTGAAAATGGCTCAAACGGGTGTTTTCACGGTCATTTTTAGGTAAGAACATTCCTGTAAAAAAAACATTTAAAAAAGGAATAGGGACGTGCATCAAACCTTTATTTTTATTACGTCATAAAATGCCAGGGTTTTCGCTGAAAGTCTCATAGAGACGCGTTATCGACAGCAAGACTGAACGTTCTTCGCGCGTAGAGGCGATGAGAAAGTTGATGCGCATGTGTCGGTCGCCCCTAGCGCTCCCACGGTTTTAGGCCTCACACGTGTAAAATTTCTTCAAGCAGGCGGCCACCTTAACTTCGTTTTACTGGAGTAAATTGATTTTCCATACAAGAAGTAGTTTGTATGTTACACGAATATCTATGAAATGTTTAAAATATTGCCATTTTTAAATATTACATTTATACAAGTTCGCTGATACGATTGGAATCTATTCTCCTTAACCGTATACCACAGTGGCGAAATAATTTCTCCAACTTAAGCCGCGTTTTTACTATGTAACAAATTATATAACTTCCCGTAATATAACCACGTTATTCAACTTCAGAAAAGTGCAAAGAAAAAGTTATACAAGTTGCATGTAACACGTGTCATATCACTAGATTTTCGTGTTATATAACCAGTTACAGCTATCCCATCCCGAATCGGTAAATATCAAAGAACATGTGTCACTTCTACTTATATGTAACTTGTTAAGTAAATGTTACACATACGTTTAACAAGTGAAATAACATGCGCCCAGATACCAGTGACTCCGTGCGATCAGAGTCAGATTTCCTTCCCGTTGTCCTAGTCCGTGTTAAGTTATGGCAGCGTGGCGACAAGTAGACGTGTTAAAAATAATAAATTTGTATAATGAGAGGAGGCTCCACTGAGACCCGTCGGAGGAGGACTATAAAAGTAGAAACAAGAAACACGATTAGTGGCGTGAACTCGACGAGCAATTTGGCGTGGAAGAGGGCGAGTGTGAGAAGAAAATGAGAAAGATAGTGGGCCAGTTTCAAAGATAATGTAAGAAAGTGACGGCAACGGGAAAGGCAGCAAACGATCAAGGAAAGTGGATGTATTTTAAAAGTTTGACGTTTTGAAGGACAAAAATCTACCTCGATCTACACTAGAAGCAGGAATGACCGACAACTTGGAGCCTTTGAATGAGTATGTTGAAAATGTGCCAGAAGATCAGGTATTTATGAGTCATGCAGTTGTACCTATATAATATTTTTCCCGACCTGGTATAAACATGAGCTTGTTAAATGAAATAATTTTGAGGTTATGTTTGCGTGCACCTTTATTGAGCTCTGCTTAGGGTCGTTGTAATACTATCGATACGAGTAGGTATCGATCATTTTGAATCGATAACAGTTGTATTGGTATCGAATCATACGATATTATACTGGTATCGAAGAAATATGTGGGGTGTCGACAAAATAGTCCGTTTGAAATGCATTTTCATAAAAAAATACCGGTTTCAAGTAATTAAGATTGTAAAACACATTTGTAGTGTACTTTAAATATATATAACATCCACATTTTTTTTTTTTTTGGTATTCAAATACCAAAGTTTAGCTGTCGTTATATGATCGTTACTAGTACAATATTTTATTTCAAAAATTAAAACGAAAAATATCGATACCACCGTCCCGATACTGAAGAAGTTTATTACCGTAGGTACGAAAGACAAATAAAACTGCTATTTTTATAACAGTCATGTATTTAGCCTTGAAATGCATACACCTCTTTAGTTATCAACTCAAATGTTCAGGTTTAATTTTGTCTATTACAAGGACGAGTGTTACATTGCAATCTACACAAATAATACTATACAAAATCAGTTAGAAGGCCCGACTACTCTGTTCAGTAACGATTTTATCACGAAATATTTCCAGCGTTACTCATAAAGTAAGAAGTGAATTCCTCTTGAATTGATTTCTCTAAAGTTCTTGGCTTTCGTGGTACCTTTGTCAACTTGAGTAGTGTTCCTGATGGAAACCCCTCTACTCTCCACGACCCAGGTATCACTTCACCAAACTGTCCAAAATTGTCGAAAGTTCCGGGGAGGGGGGGCAGTACCTGTCTGTAGAATCACCTTTCCGCAACACGTTATGGTGGTACGTGCATATTAGCACCACCTTCGATGCCTTTTCTGGTTCAAGAAGCATTGGCTTTCTGGATACTCTGAAAACGACACTCAAAATTCCAAACACGTTCTCCACTACAATTCTAGCTCTGCTAAACCTCCCATTGTAGACGCGCTCAGATGAACCTTTATCATGAACACCAGGATATGGTTTCATGATATTTGGTAATAATGGGAACGCGTCATCGGCTACAAACACCAAGGATGTTAAACGGTTTCTCCCTGGTAAATCTCGAGCTGCAGTCAAATTCAGCTGTGATGATTCAAGCATTTCCTTGAATTTACATTTAGCAAATACACCACCATCTGACAGCCTGTCTTGGCATCCAGCATTCACGTACATGAAACAATAATTTGCATCAACTACTACCATAAGTACAATGCTAAAATACCCTTTGTAATTAAAATATTTGCTGTCACTTGCAAAAGGTGCCTGTAAGGTTACAAGTTTCTCATCCCCATTACCAACACAGTTTGGGAAATGCCATTACTTTTCAAAATCTTCTGCAACCATAATCCATTCTTCCTGATTACATGGGATCTGCAAAAAAAAAAAAAAAAAGAAACCACCGTATTTTTTTATTTTTGTGTGTTTATTTAATAAATGAAGTATTAAACCCGCGGCAGACCACTGTAAAAGTTAAAAATGGCGTGTGCACGGATAGTTCAAAGTTACTTATTTATGCTAAGAAAGGGGAATGTATTTATTTGTTTGGCCCACTTTAATTAAGGGTGGCATACACAACATCTCAGCCAAGAGCCTTGCGTGTACTAAATTTTTCAAGGTCAAACCCTATGTTTCTTGCACTGTTAAGTATCAGACATAATTATTATGCTACGACAGTTGTAATTACAGTTTCAACAATACTAAAATCTGCTTTTCAGGTCAGTCTTTATCAAGATATAAAAACAGAAGGAGAAAAGGATGGATCCGCTGCAACAGGGAAATATGCCGGTGCTGTATCTTCTAAATCTGCGAAGCCATCGTGTCAAGAAGAAAATTTAAATCTGCAAGAACTTGTAAGAATAAATTAAACCCAATGGCGAATGAAGTGTACACTGTCATGAAAGGGCTGCTCAGTGAAAATAAGGACAAATTTGATATTTACGGTGAAAACGTCGCCGTCTCTCTGAGAAATCTGAACAAAATGTCTGTTACCTATGCTAAATTTGAAATAAGTAAAATATTAGTCAATGCCGAATCAGCATGTTATTATTTTCCATCGATATCAGGACCAAGTACGCCATTTGGCTATTCGGCAGGGCAAGAATCGTACACATCCAGTAATTGCAACTACCAATGGAACAACAGTGTAACGCAAAGCATGCAGAGTAGCCCCCAGGCTGGCCTGTTGGCAACAGCCGAGGTACTCAACTCGTTCTGCAATGAAACAAGTGGATCTGATTCCACTACGAGGCCTACTTCAACACAGTTGCTGGCTCCAACAGCAACTCAATTGGACCAACAGCAACGTGGGACAGGAACAACCACTTTCCCACTGCAAGTGGATGCCGCTACAGAGCAACAGATGCCCAAGAAATACATAGTTTAAATTAAAACCTGATGTTCATAGATGTGTTTTTTTTTTTATATTTTGTTGCATTTTTCATCAATACGACAATTATACACATGTTTTGTCAATAATGCACCCTTTTATCAGTAACAATTATGTTAAAATACGTCTATGTGTTGGCTTTTACTTACCCTTACATAGCATTGCAGGGCGTCAATCAATGCATCACACACTTCAGGTACGATACGGCTGATAGTTGATTTTGACATTTTGAAAAGCACTACCAAACTTGCAAACGAGTCTCCAGTAGCAAAAAATCTCAATTTTACCTTTAATCTTTCTTTAGTTGAAATGGCATCTCTGAACGGAGTAGTTTACATTTCAATTACCGGACCAATCACACGAAGTAAGTTTTCAAAATCTTAACTCGTCATCTCAAGAAAAATTTTGAAACTGCCATCAGTTCTCAGTTCCCCCTTAATAGGTCCTAACCAAAACGTTGGAACTCTTCTTCCAATAAGTCACTTCCACTGTACCTTTTCCTCGCCTCCAATGTTGGCCGAACCCAAAACCGTCTTTTCTTCCGCCTATTTTCTTCTTCGCACAACACCACACAAGCAGCAGCAATCAACGCGTCCTCTCGGGTTCGAAGTGTCACTGCGACCAAATAAATGGTAAAAGTTATACACGTTATACAAATATAACACCAGTTTAGAGTCAAACTAAAAAGTTATATGTCACAAAAGTTGATTAACATGTTATATAACATGTTGATTAACAAATGTTACATTAACAAGTTACATAGTGTAAACGTGACTTTAGGAAAGGGCACACCTTTAGGCGCTCCCCCACCCTCCTAGAGGAAGGGCAAGCCTTTAGAACATTTTCTCGTTATTCTGTGTCCTCTCTGTTGGTTTATCTATTCTTTTCTCTGGCTATTTGTGTGACTTGTGTGTTGTTCGTAGTGTTGAATTATTTGCTTTTATAATCTGACAAGGGATACTTTTTCCTGACTTGTGTTTCACTGTGTTTTTTTTTGTGTGTGTATTTAGTTTTATTGTTCAGCTGTGTCCCCTGATATTGTTTTTTTGCACTGTTTTGTTCACTTGTGTGGTGTTTTCGTTTTCCTCATCGTGTTGTCTTTTCTTTTGGTTTGCTTTTGTTGTCTGTCCTGTTTTGTAATAATAAGTTGTTCGCCCGTATTTTTGTCGCTTTAATTATATACATATTGGTTTTTTATAGACAAGGAAACAGTTTTTCCTAATTATCTGTATGTGGTGTTGTAAAAAGGTTTTCTTCGTTTTTGTCCTACTGAGTTCTGCGCGTGTTTGCGATTAAAACATTTCTGCTTCTCTTATAAGATTTACTTTGGTGTAACTGAAAACCCTAAGTACATGCTACATAAAGTTAGAAAAAAGTCTATAACCCAGATGCGAAGATGCATATGTTGCCGTAAAAACTGGAAATCAGTTAAAATCAGGATTCTCTAGTAAAAACTACGGTAGTTTTGCCAAAGACCTTTTCGTCGAAACTAGTATTAACAGTCAAGACGTCACGACCAAAGTATTGTATACGAGTGAATTTCAAAGAAGACATTGTACCTCCATTTGTATACAATTTTATTTTTTTTATTAAGTTACAGAGGAACATTAAAACAGTGATTTCATGAACAAATGAAGACTCTGCTCTTTCGAAAGTCGTTTTAGTGGTGATTACCAAACTTTAATCACACTTCATCAAATGATGAAAAGATCGCCCCGAGATTCGAAAAACTCTTCCATGTGTAAATGGTAGTCAAACAATCTGGTGATATAAAGAACAGTAGGTAAATTGCGAAAGAAAGGAAATTGAAGCTTGCAAACCAGAGAATTCTTGCAGGTATTTGGAGCTATTTATTGTGTTGTTTATAGAAAACTGAAGTAGCGTAGTGGTAACTGGACGTATTAAAATGCCTTTAACATTTTTTCAGAATCGAATGAGATTGTCTAAGCAAATACTCTAACGCACCTAAGAAGCAGCCTATATATAAGTTCAATGAAATGAAACACTAAAATTCTCAATATGCTTTTCTGTATGGCCACTTTCGTGAAAGTGTAATACTGAGGAAGTGAACAAGGAAATTACAAAAAGTGGTTCTAACCCCAAAAGGAAGTGAATTACTAAAGTCGAAACAGAGTCACTGATTTGGACAAACCTACAAAGTTTGCTTTTTGCATTAAATCTCTAAATACATTCTTTTTTGTTTTGTGACTTTTATTTCAGTTTTAAAATGTTGCCTAACACAATTAAAAAAAAAAATAGAAATTGCATATATCAGTTTGTGGTTTTCCATAAGGATACTTAGAATGTGTTTGAAAATTACGTACTAAATACTCATACTTCACTTCTAAATGCTGCGTTACTAAATAATATATTCCTTAGATCATCGACATAATGGTTTAATATTCAAAATATAGTAAGTAACTGAACAAATAAAGAGCTGTGCCTTGCCTTTGACTGACGTCACGCGCCTGGTGGTGGCCTGGCCACCTTCCACTGTACCTCAACTTCACTGTGAACATGCTCTGATCCTCGCTGGTCGGCACTGCAGTTCCTACACCCGGGATTCTTTTGTCCGAGACCCTGGATCTGCTCTGGTCAACAACCCTCTTGACACTGAAAGTGGGCTATCAGGGGGAGTGGTATACTGCGTTTCATTTACGAGGCCGTTCCTTGACACACAGAACCACCAACTTTGAGACGGTTTCACAACAAATGACTCCATTTGCAGTGCCTGCGATCAGCTGGTTCGTAACGTGTTTGAGTATGTGTTCGCGTTGTCAATACTTACTGAAAATAGTACGCACACAAGATATCGGCATTTTTAAGATCCCCGTCTGACATTAACCAAAATATGGCATTCCCAGTAACATAATCGGTGTTTAAAATATCTTGGTACCGCTACTTCGTACTTTTAACAGCTTCAACTCTCATTTATTTTAACGAAGAGGCATGATCTGGCCCACCTCGCCCTGTTGTGGGCAAGATTGCAGCTTACTCCGCGCGTGACCGACGCCATGTTGGCTACTCCGTGGTTACTACATTTTCACGAGAGAGTGTCTACGTTTCACGTTTCATTCCTTTAAACCCTGTTTATGCCGCCGCTTAGTGTACGAAACGAATTGTTATACTGTTTCCCATTCAGTGCTGTTTTCGGTGGGTTATTAAAATTTCATTATTTTCTCATGTTGACAGTGGTCCAGCAACGTGCATTTGTTTCTCTCTTGTGCAGCGATATATATTTATGAAGTGATGAAAGTTTCCTATATGAATCGCCTGCAGAATATGCACACACATTTACATATATTTACACATGAAAAAGTTTTTTATTTTTTACTGAAGTGACAGTTACTTGAAGCACGCAATATGTTAGGCGTATTTTCGACCAATATCACTTTTTATATAACATAAATCATCGGAATTAGAATTCCAGCATTCTCAGGTAAGATGTGCTAACTACATACATAGCAAACTTATTTTTTATTTGTATTCATTACGTGTAACTACATGAGGCCGAAGTAATTCTGTAGGTTTATCCACTTTTGTGCCCAACGTCATGTGATATTTATTTATGCACACTTATGTTCAGAATTTTGTAGATTTTATTATTTTGAGTACAGTTACGAAGTGTTTTTGTAGCCAAAACGCATGTCCGTGTGTTTGTGTTAGTGTATCTGATATTTACAACTTCCGGAAGGAAGTTTTAGCTTAGATATGTTAACTGAAGTGCGTAAAAATAATAACACCGCGTATTTTTTTAAATGGCATTCAATTATAGTTTGTCAAGTTCATACAAATTGTCACTTCTTGAGCCTATTGCATAAATACGTCAAGTCATCTGTAACTGCTTTGTACTAGTAGAGTTATGTTGTACTTTCCCGTGTGCAAAACTATTTTTCAAAAATGTAAGGCGCGTTCAGACCAAGCGTGCGCATTCGTAATGATTATTAAGTCAAATATAAAATAAACTAGCTGTGAATTTTTGGCACGATGACTATGAGAGGCCAAACTTTAAGCGTTGCTGCCTTTTAAGCGTGTTGCAGCAACAGTAAACCTGAAACTTATTTTAATTTGTCACAGAATAAAGCAGGTAAGGTACCAAATATTTTCTTCAATCAGGATAAAAACATATTCTGTGGGTGGTTCATATATTAATAAACTTGTAGCATTAAAATTTAACAAAATAACGAAAACAGCACTTCTAAAAAGTTAAAACTAAGTTAAAGGATACCTGGCAGTATTGTAAGCTAAAATTTGCAGTTAATAGGAAAAAATGATATGGATGATAAAATAATTAAGGTGAAACAAATATTGATAGTTAATATACCCATCTCCAACCTATATTTCAGTCTCTTTCTAATTCTATATAATTACCAGCAAAAGATAAAACATACATTAAATTTTCTGTTAGTGTAAATCCCGTAAAATACCTCATTAAATAAAATATGGACTTCAATAATATACATACTATCACTCTCACTACAGTCTGTTGCAGAAAAAAGTTAATATAACAAAAAAAATTAAAAGTATCTATGCTGTGTACCTTGTAACCGATTTGCATATGGCAAATTATTGTCGTTCAAAAATATTTACTGTTATTATTTACATGTGTAATACACGGCACTAGATACATTTTACTTTCGAACATTTAAATTTACTATAAACCTTTAAAAATAGTTACTGCAAAGGCACATTTTGGATTTTGCAGTTTTTGTTGCATCATTAAATTCCCTACTTTCTGGAACAAGTTGGCTGTACATATAACGCCACAGTCCTTCGTAATGTCAACAGCCGACATAACAAACAGCGGAGGCGTAGGGATACATTAGCAGAGCAACAACACTGGCACTACTTTCTTGGAAATAGTAAAAAACGGCCTTCGAAAATGAAACAGAGAACGCGGAAATACCCAGAAAAGCGAGGGGGTGGGAGGCAACGAGTATAAATACAGCCCACGCCCCGCAAAGAAAAAAAAAAAAAAAAAAAAAAAAAAAAAAAAAAAANAACATAAATAGATTAAACTTTAAGAATCGTAGTTTCTAATTATGTACATATATTGAGCAGGACTAGAGAAGAAAGACAGTTTAAGGAAATTAAAATTACAATACCACAATAATATGTATCATAATTCACATTACCAATCATAAATATAAGTGTGCAGAACGTATAAGAACCTAAGAGATTGGATCTCAACTCATTGAAATAAATTGGCAAATTTACAGTAAGCACTTACAGATTAAAGAAAATCGAATGCAATTCAACTCCTTGAAATAAATTGACGGATCGACAGCAACAACTTACAGATGCGGAAGAGTGAGACGAAAAACAAAAAACCGGGCGTCCCAGCGGAGGTGGGAGTTACGAATGATATAACATCTGTGCAAGTGGAGTGGTGAAGAGAATCTGGCGTCGTTTATAGTAGAGAAAATAAATACTTAATACAATTTATTAATTTAATTGGATACTCAGTACTAGTTTATTGGTTTCAAAGAGGATCGTAACTGTGTGAATTGGAGTAGATAGTTGATGAGAAAGTGGCATAGGTTCGTTATGTTCTTTTTGGTAGAATTGTGAATAAATCTTGGAATTTTAAATTCACTTCTTCGATTTTATTAAGACATCTATCCCCACAAACTTGTCAATGCTCATGCGCATGTAACAATATGTTCACCTCGTTAAGTTTAATGGCTGCACGTCACCTACAATTATTATAATAATAAATTACCAAAAATTACTGCGGGGAAAATTTATTACAATAAACTACCGTAACATTTGCTGTAAGGTAATTTTTTAAATACCACTACGTTTGCCTTCCCATTTCCTTTTGCGAGCGTTTCGCAAAAGTCAGAAAGAAGATTTTATCAGGTCTTCATTTTCGCATCCCGTAGTTGTTAAATAACTAATTTAACTTGATTCATGGACAATAGATTGGAAGGTATATATATAGTGCTTAACGTCTCGTCGTCAGCGAGGTTATTAGAGACGGCATAAGCTACTCAGAGAAGCAGAAACGAGGAAGGAATCTGTCCCGGCCTTCGCTTGGAGTTATTTCGGGAAACTATGGGAAACCAAAATCAGGATGGCCGGATGGCGAATCCAAACCCTTTCCCCCCACCCCTCTCGAATCCGATCGACATAAAGGGAATCCCTTCTTAAAAACTTCCACTATTTATGAAAATAGTACGTAAAATGAAGACCATGAATTTTTACAGAGATCGTCATAAAATATGTATGCTTTCCAAATGTTGTTCTCAAGAATCTTACGAATGGCACGGTCTAATCGGAACTTCCGTGGAAGTAAGGGCTAAATTCCCCTACGTATTAGCCTTCAGTGCCACTTTATATGAATTGCATCCAACTGGCTTGTTGTTATTCAATAATTTTTTGCATTGGATTACATATCCCTATCGCAAATTTAGTATTCATTATAAGGTAGTAAGAAAGCCTAGCTATATAAAAGTTTTCAGTAAAATTCTTCCATAAATTGATTTTATAAAATTATTTTTCGAGCCATTACATTTTTTCCAGTATTTTTTTTATTTGTAAAAGTACATACGAAAAATCTTTTTTCTGTACAATAAAACCAATTCTGATTTGGTTATTGCCGAGAGAAATCAATAAATTCCATAGTGATGTGGGTACATTCATCTTAAAATATGCTTGTTCCCTTAGTCAGAGAAATGATTTAATGAACTGATAAATAACTGAATTTACTACGGATGTAGCAAAGTAACTACATAAAGCAGTGAGTGGTGTGATTTCGTGTTCGAGTGCTATCACCCAGGTTAGACGCAATCTCTGGTAGAAAGTTAGTAGCGAGCAGGTGTAACACAGGCAGCCACCACTAATGGCAGGTTTATGGAACATTCAGTGTGGTCATTAGAGCCAGGAGAGATGCCTGATGTACGCTGTGGCCAATGAACGGGAGGCGAGACGAGTCGTTAGCCGAAGATACGTAGTTCCATGAATTCGCGGTGCGACAACCGACTATCTCGCTCTCTTATTGAGTAAATATTTTGAAAACAAGGTAAATTCTCTAAACGTGAAATCACAATTCTCGACATGTATTCTTAAGGTCAACATGGCTTTTCGAGAACTCTTGATTCTTGGTTTAAAACGATCGGAAAGCATTCGAATGCTGAAGTGTTATAAAAGTTGTTTCGCGATACGCAAGTTCATTTCCAATAACAAACTAGCAAACGCCATCAGTAGTTATAAAATGTCAATTCTGGCTCAGTCTGGGTCAATAATATAGTGCTGAACAAAGTTTTTAAAAATTAATAAATAAATCTGGAACTAGGTTAATATTATTTCAAATTAGTTACATTTATACTTTTCACAGACCCAACTGCCTAAAAACATGGAAATATATTAGGGTTAATTAAAGATTATGACATTTCAATTTCTTCTCGTCTACCCAACATGAAAATAAAATAACAAAATATAATTAACACTAGTTAAAAAACATAAATTCTCGACTTTTTTTTTACATATATAACATTTAATATCAATTTTTATAGTAAATTAGGAAAACATATTTATCCAAACAAATGAAAACAAGGTGTTGCGTGCTAATGCTATATATATATATGTATATATATATATATATATATATATATATATATATATATTTGAAAAAAGTTTTTGTTAAAGCATATGTAAACATACCAAATAAAGTGAAGTTTTTTTCATAAATAAAATAAGAGAAAAACTTATTATTGTCAAGAGGTAAAATGCTTATTTCCATGCTCACGATAAACACATGAACATAAAGAATGTGCAAGTCAATGTAGAATGGCCTGTTTAAAAATGTTGTGTCTACTAAAGAGATTCATGCCTGCATACAGAATGAAAATCACACGATGTAATGTACACAGCATATTTAACCCAAAGTTTTACTTTATAAAATAACCAATCATTACACAGTGTAAAAGTGAACGTATATAAAATTATTATGATATTTATAAACTACAGTAGCGAAAAACCATACGAGATAACATGAAATATAATAAACATATCTCAAAATATATAGTCAATTATATGAAATATGCAAAAAATAAAAATGATAAACTAAAGTTTTAAGATTTTATTAAATTTTTTTAATGGAGGAAAATGCTGGCAGGTAATATAGCTGTTTGCAAATAAATAATTAGTAGAAATTAAAAACAATTTATGCACAAGTTCTTTGTTAAAACTAGGGATTATTATAGAGAAAAAAGACATGAGATATTCCGAATATTACACAATATATATTTTGTTATTTCCCCATATATATAATATATAATTTATTATACACACAATTGTACACATGCGTGTGCATGTATCTACAAACAATTTTTCAATTTTTAATTTCTGAATAAGTTGAATAATATTTAATACTGCACTTATTTTTACTAAGATTGTTGCTGTTAGATTATTTAACATTTTCAGTTGTTAATTGTGTCAGTTTTATTTTTTTAATATACATTCTAAAAATTTTACTGATTACAGACATATTTTGGAAAAAATTTCATAAATGTTAATACATATTTACAACCGCTACTTTTTTTGGAAACACATTTTAATTTACCTAAATACACCCCAACCAAATTAGCTTGCCATAATTCATCATTACCAACTGTGATTATTCTACAACTCGAAAAATTCTTCCTAACGGAACTTATATATAACTTCTTTGTTTAAACATTTGCAAGTGTTTTATATATCTACATATATTTTAGACTTCAACATGAAGAATTATTTTGAATAAGTTAATAATCTAATGGCTTTTAAAATATTATCAGTACACAAAGTATTTGCTCGTGTTTTTTATTCGAAAGATATTGTGACCTCGTAAACTTTGATTATTAACATGTGTTCGTTGCCATATTGACTTTAGTAGGCAAAGGCATGTTCTTTGTTTATTTTAAGTAATTATGTAATGAGCCTAATTTATGAAAACAGAACAGTAGTTGCTTACCTCAGGTCGTGTTTTAGTGCATTATGTCAATGTCGGACACGGACGAACTTATAGGCACAGCTGGAAGTCATTCAACAACTGCTGGATTTAGACACATGGAAATTGGAACATATCAGACCAGTACAAGTATAACCAAGATGAAAATTTAATTATGCCTTAAGCCGTTTTATAAGCATAAATGCACACTATTTTCTATCCCTCGAAATTATAGTCATACAATTAAGATCAGAGCCATATGGACAATTATGCTTTAAGCTTCCTTATAAGCATAACTAACTACCTTTTTCTATCCATTAAAGCCATCGTCATCGAATGCATATCATAGGTACTGCTCATGTTCTAGAGCAAAGTGTTATTGCTTATTATGCACTAAGCCTTTTTATAAACATATGTGACTGCCATTTTCCATCCATTGAAGCTATAGACATCGTAGATACCAATAGTGACCTAGATTAAGGTGATGATGCAAGTAATGCCTCAAACGTTTTTATCATAGTTGGCAGCGATTTTTGAACCGTTTAAGATATAGCTCTCAAATATGTATCATAGGTACAGTTCTCCTGAAATAAATCATAGTGATGTGGTATGTTATACCTTAAACCTTCTTATAAGCATAGTTGACAGCCATTCTACACCCATTCAAGATATATTCAACAAATTCACATCACAGGTATTACTCCTTACTTCGATCAAGATGATGTAGTCAGTTAAGAGATAAGCCTTTCAAGAAAGGTTTTTAAAGTTAACTATAGCACATGAAATATCTTCAACAATGTTTATTTTGAAGAAACTTGGGAATAATACGTTAAGTACCCATATGATTTTTAAAAAAAACTTATGCATTGAAATATTCAAACACATATTGTGTGATGTATCTACACTCCAGTATTTTTAAAATAAATACGAATATGAAAGCAGAATTGTATGTTACTTGCCTCCTTATGACAGTTTATACATTGTATTAAAAGAGGAATGCTTAAAATATAGTGACGAGATTTTCAAACATAACTATAGCGCGAGATGTGCTGTCAGTAGAAAAATTTTCAAAACTTATAGGAATACCATGTTAGTGCAAATATATTTATTAATAATATATTTCGGCCATTTAATTATTTTTATTTTAAAACTTTAATATCTAAGTATACTGTGTTGCATGTATACTAACGCATATTTTAAAGTTGACTTTAAATATATCGGAACCAACGAATGTATATCTTTTTCTGGCGTCATATTGGTTTAATAGGTATACCTATAACTGAAGGATTCAAAAGTATATATGGAAGCAGCTTATACGTGGACATGTAGCACAAAAACTATTTGGCACTCGGAAGAGGACCAGTGCACTGGTGACCATTATGTATCTCTCCACCATCTTGGTTCTGTCCAACTTTATTGTGTCTGAAAACCATCTAGGGTCCTGAGCGAGGACCAGTGGTCATATTGTGATTATCCATCATCTGGAACATGACACTCAGGTTAGGACCAGTGGACTGGTGGTCATAATGTATGTGTCCACAATATTTTTTCTGCCCTACCATATTGGGTCTACCTCAATATATAAGAAATACCCGATGGTTCTAAATCAATAATAGTGCGGCGAATGTACAAACGGATCGAAATCAAAAAGTAGAACAAGTGCAGTATACAATACACGACCTGAACAGACTGTTCTACTGCATGCCACCAAAATAAAATACATTTAAACCATTAGTTGTGCTAAAGAGAGCAAGCATGAGAGAGGTGGGTTGAAGGGAGAGAGAGGGATGACACTGCTAATTGCAATATATAACATATATAAAAATACTTGTAAAGGAAAATAGTTATAAGCATTTACTAACCGATATATATTGCACAAGCATCAATGCACACAGTTAAAGAAATTGTAAAGGCAAATAGTTATTAGCATTTAACAACAGACGCATATTGCCCGATAATCGAGTGCTGTACATCGCGTTAGGAGGAAAAAGTAACGTCGCATCGCTTGAGAACCCCAGGAACGATAAGGACAACACTGCTACACATTAATGCAAACATATTTTTCAAGGACAATTGATATAAGCACTTAACAACCATCGCATATTGCACAAGAGTCGGTACTGTATGCTGTTTTAGGCGATGCTAGACAAGACTAGGTACCCTGGTTAGTACAACCGAATATCAAACAATTTCCTTACGAACCAATTAAAACGAAAACAACAAATTCAGAGAACAGCCAACACTTACAACGCAAGTGGTGGAACACGTTCGTCCCATCCAACGGTGTGTGATCAACTAACATCTCGAGAACCTGTAAGGCAGCCTAGGTGGTTTGGCTGACGGCGAGGGCACTGTGCAGGTCTCTGCAATTCGAAGGGATGGTACACACAGCCGAGAGAGCCACGTCAGGCTCCAGGGTGACAGGTCAGTTGAGTCACATATGCACTTCCTTTTATGAGAGGAGTTAAGTTTTACAGTACAATGTAACTATTCTCTTTTTAAATACTATACACACATACTATTTTAAATACATAGGATGTATAGTGCTAGAATTATAAGAACATTATTTCTATAGTAATGCCATTAAATGTTTGAACTTTGTGATGTCGAGTAAGGAAAATTCGCAATACATGCATTCCAAATATGTCTATATGTGTGTGTCAGTATCGGCGCCCAACACAGTGCGATGTCATGCGCTCGGTCCGTAAAATAATACTTAACTTTATCTGCTATCGTGAACTATGGAAAGCTTACGGAAAGCTTACATCACTCGCAGCACTCGACAAAGATGTCGAGCTTGCATACCTGCACAAAAAATTCCTTCTCGTATATGCAAGACATGGATTACAATCTTTCTGCGCTCACGTGCCTGCCTATCTGCAACAGGACGAAGAGATTCTTCCCTGCCTAAGAGTGTTTTAAAGGAAGTGCTACAGTTACAGACACGCCAAATTCCAGGAGCTAGTGTAAGAAACTTACACAGAGATAGCCGCAGCAGCATAAAGAAAAACACGCTATCTCCATTCCTGAACGATGAACGACTGTATGGAAGTTGAGTGGTGGAATGTTCAACTTCGCAGACTAGACAGTGATATCGGCCTGATAAGACAATATTACAGTCCAGCAATCATGCGGTTGTTTGCAGCACATAGCCAGCAGTAATCTACTGAGGCAATCCGGGACAGGCAACGCAAACTGTCCTGTAGTGTGAATAGTATACAAGCGAGCGCAATGTAAAAATGATTGTCACTTCGTCGTCGAGTGTGGTGGATCGATAAGTCTACAGTATGAAGTTGGAATCGATGGTTGAAGACTTGCCATGTGTAATGCTGAGTGCATCGTCAACAGCAAGGGACCTTGTAGAATTGCTACAAACATCACAGAAACAACGTTGCTACTATGGAAATACTTTTAGTAAAAGCTGCAATGCACGGTGGGATGAAAGTAGCCATTGCATGTTCAGCATCGCATACAGCACTTACCACTTCGATAACTGCAACGCGGGTTTTATCCACAGTGACAACTTGTAAAGACGTGACAAAACATTTTCTAGCAGTTCTAGTGTAAGATGACACGAATATAGTAACTGTCCATTCACCATAGTCTACAAGACTTACCCATGTGATAACTGCGGTGTGGTATATGCAAATAAATGTAGCTTGAATGCTCACAGCAGAATATGTTCTACAAAATCAGACATCATAATTATTTTGGCTGAACGAAGAATAATTTGAGTATGTAACTTTTGTGTTTTGTTGACATGTCTGTAAAATAAAATTAAAGTGTTCAAATAACTTTTATGTTATTTGTTTATTTTTATCCCTGCTTTTATTAAGCTAATCGGGAGAAATATTAAGACAAATCTGAGGTACATGTACATCGAAGATGTTATTCATTTTAGCATAAAATACAAATTTTTTTCTGGTGGTCGTACGTAGTGCCTTAATACGTACAAATTCCTGTAAGCTGTGATGATATAAGAAATTTTAATATATGTACGTTCATTCTTAGTATAGACACTGGCATAGATTTATGTGAAAATTAGAATAATGTCATTTCGAAAAGAAATATAAAAAATTTGATCGTAATTAAAAAAAAAATTTTTTTAGCCTGCGTCGTGTAAGTGTTATGTGATTAAAGGTGGGAAAGACCCTACGAGAATTTTTTATTAACCGTACTAACTATTGCGAGATGCTTCGAGCCCAACTAAAAAAAAAAAAACACTTTTCTCTTAGTTACTGGTGATAGGTTTGAATATGTATATACAGGTAGCTGCATGACCTCGGTAAAAGCTCAACCGTTATTCTTTGTCGGTAGGAGTCAGTCTGACAGTAGTCTGGGTGTATGAGTTCTTATCTGCTTGAAGATGATGCAAGCATCTGATGATGTGAAATTGAGTACCGAGCATATGTCTTTATGCACAACGTATTCAATTATCCTATCATTAGTTGGTAAAACCGTGTTTCTGTTGTGGCAAGACTTTTTAGAGATAAATGAATGCGTGTAAAGATTACACGTAGGAAAGGATTGCCCTCCGAACTGCTACAATATGATTGGTGTGGTACACCATTTATTAGAAGCAATAATTTTGACAATGCATTACAAAATATGCAAAGGTTGTGTTATATTGTCGTGATGGTATGGTTTAAATGTTTTGGTAAGTATTGTGGGAGGCAGGTCGTTAATATTATTGGTGGAAACGGTCTCATAACACGGTTGTGTCTGTTTTTTTTATATGATTTTTTGATGTTGTATGATTATATGGTTGACAAATATTTGGTTACAATTTTATTCCTCGCAGGAATGGCTGGTTGGTTTGTTCTAATAGTATGGCCAGGGGGTATTGTCAGATGAAATTATCTGTTTGTATGGTCTGTTAGTATGGTTAGTCGGAATGATTGGTTGAAATATTTCGTTTCTTGGCTCTTATGACTTGCCAGTATGTTTTGTCGGTTTGCTGGTATTACATGATGATTGCAAATGAGTGGTGTTACTGGACTGTAACATGTTGTCTTATCAGGTCAAGATCGCTGTCTAGCCTGCGAAGTTGAACATTCCACCACCATCGTTCAGGAATGGAGATAACTTGTTTTTCCTTTATGCTGCTGCTGCTCTCTCCCGATGTGTCTTACACGAGCTCCTGGAATGCGGCGTGTCTATAACTGTAGCACTACCTTGAATACACTCTAGACATGGGATACAGCGAAGAATCTCTTCGTCCTGTTGCAGATAGGCAGGTAGGTGTTTGTAGACGGAGTGTAATTCATATTTTGCATTTGCAAGAAGGAATCATTTATGCAGGTATGCAAGCTCGACATCTTTCTTGAACGCTGCAAGTAGTTTAAGGTTTTTAAAGTTCACGATAGCCGCTAAAATTAAGTATTATTTTGCAAACCGCGCCCATGGCATCGCACTGCGTTGGAAGCCGATTCTTATATATATATATATATCAATTTTTGAGGCATGTATGTTGCGATGCTATCATACTCGACTTAAGATAGTTCTAAAATAAAATGAAATTTCTATATAGATAATGTGCTTAAGTTGTAGAACAATAATTGGTATGTATTCAAAATAAGTACATGTATATAATATTGTACTGTAAAACTTAACTCCTCCCGTAAAAGGAAGTGCATATGTGACTCAACTGACCTATCACCCTGGAGCCTGACGTGGCTCTATCGGCTGTGTGTGTACCATCCCTTCTAATTGCAGAGACCTGCACAGTGCCCTCGCCGTCGGCCGACCGCCTAGGCTGCCTTACAGGATCTGGAGATATTAGTTGATCACACACCGTCGGATGGGACGGATGTGTTCCCCCACTAGTGTTGTGAGTGTTCGCTGTTCTCTGAATTTGATGGTTTCGTTTCAATCGGATCGTAAAGAAATTGTTTGATATTCGGTTGAACTAACCAGGGCTACCTAGTCTTGTCTAGCATCGCCTAAAAACGCATTCAGTACTCGACTCTTGTGCAATATGCGATGGTTGGTAAGTGCTAATAACTATTTTCCTAGAAATATCTGTTCGCATGAGTATGTAGCAGTGTTGTCCTTTTCGTTCTTGGGGTTCTTAAGCGATGCGACTGTACTTTTTTATCCTAACGCGATGTACAGCGCTCGATGCTCGGGCAATATGCATCTGTTGTTAAATGCTAATAACTATTTGCTTTTACAATTTTTTTTATCTGTGTGCATCGATGCTCGTGAAATATATATCGGTTAGTAAATGCTTATAACTATTTTCCCTTACAAGTATTTTTATATATGTTTTCAATAGCACGTAACAGTGTCATCACCCACACACACACTCTCTCTCTCTCTCTCTCTCTCTCTCTCTCTAACACAACTTATGGTTTAATTGTCTAATGGTTTAAATGTATGTTATTTTTGTGGCCAGCAAAAGAACAGACTTTTCAAGTCGTGTAATGTATACTGCACTTGTCGCATTGTAGACTTTTTTGAAGTCGATCAATTTGTACATTCGCTCCACAATTTCTGGTTGTAGAACCATCGGAAATGTTTTACATAATGCAGCAGACCCAATATGGTTGGACAGAAACAATATGGTGGAGAGATACATAATGGTCACCAGTCCACTGGTCCTCGCCCGAGTGCCAAATGGTTTTTGTGCTACGAGTCCACATATAAGATTCCTCCATATACACTTTTGGATACGTCAGTTATAGGTATTCCTACTAAATCCAATATGGCGTTGAGACTTATATATATAGTCGTAGGTTCCGATATTGTTGAATAAGTTTTACAAACTTCAGAACTAAATGGAGATAATATTTTAATTATAAATATATTTGTACAAAACATTGTCATCGAACAAGTTTTGAAAACATTCGCGACCGACAACACATTATGCGCTATAGTTATGTTTGAAAATCTCGTCACTACATTTTAGGCATTTCTCTCTTAATACAATGTATAAGCTGTCATACAGAGGCAAGTAATATAAAATTTTGCCTTCACATCCGAATTAATTTTTTTTATTACTGGAGTGTAAATACAATCAACAATATTTGTTTAAATTTTTTTAACACGTAATTTTTTTTATAATCATATGGGTACTTAACATATTATTCGTAACTTTCTTCAAAATAAACATGGTTGTACACATGTCATGTCCTATAGTTAACTTTAAAAACCTTTCATGAAAGGCTTATGCCTTTACTGCCACATCATCTTGATCGAAGTAAGGAGTAATACCTGTGATGTGAATTTGTTGACTATATCTTGAATGGGTGTAGAATGGCTGTCAACTATGCTTATAAGAAGTTTTAAGGCATAACTGACCACATCACCTTGATTTATTCCAAGATAGCTGTACCTGTGATACATATTTGACAGCTATAACTTAAATGGTTCGAAAATGGCGGCCAACTACGATAAGAAGGCTTGAGGCATAACTTGCATTATCACCTTAATCACTATTGGTATCTACGATGTCTATAGCTTCAATAGATGGAAAATGGCAGTCACATATGTTTATAAAAAGGTTTAGTGCATAATAAGCAATAACACTTTGCTCTAGGACATGAGCAGTACCTATGATATGGATTCAATGACGATGGCTTTAATGGATAGAAAATGGTAGTTAGTTATGCTTATAAGGAAGCTTAAAGCATAATTGACCATATGGCACTGATCTGAATTGTATGACTATAATTTCGAGGGATAGAAAATAGTGTGAATTTATGCTTATAAAACAGCTTAAGGCATAATTAAATTTTCATCTTGGTTATACTTGTACTGGCCTGATATGTTCCAATTTCCGTGTGTCTAAATCCAGCAGTTGTTGAATGATGTCCAGCTGTGCTTATAAGTTCGTGCGTGACCGACATTGACATAATGCACTAAAACGCGACCTCAGGTAAACAACTACTGTTCTGTATTCGTGGCTCAGGCTCATTACATAATTATTTAAAACAAACTAAGAACATGCCCGTGCCTACTAAATCGATATGGCAACCAACACATGTTAATAATAAAAGTATATGGGGTCACATTATCATTCAAATAAAAAACACGAGCCCGAAAATATATAACACTATTCGATTGCAAATGTAAGCTAACAATACCTATAAAAGTACTTGGGGGCTTAACATATGTGTATTATGTGACTACATACAGAATTTCGAGGATTTAGCCTGGATGGTTCGCGGGGGTTTTTTTTATGTGTCGTGGTTTTTCATGTCACCTTCGTAATATGCATTGCATGCAATCGAGAGAATTAAAAAGAAAATTTTAAAATTCTGTTATTTCAAATAAATGTATTTAAAATTGTGTATAAAGGAAAATATAAATCTCCATAGCGCCTCTGCAAGTGTATGTTGCGTAGCCCCGGTTCCGACATCCTGGAAACTGCATGCATGAGCTTGGTGTTAGGCCTCGCGCAAGGGACCAAGTCCATGTGTACGGTAAAGGGGAGGACAACAGACAACGTGGGACTTCCATCTGAAGAAGATCATCACTGAAGAAACTATTATATGCATTATGGTTCAAGAATATACATTTGTAATAAATCATTTCTTAAATTAATTTGACTTGAAATTTTTTTTTTTTTTTCTAAAACATAGTTACCCTTTTATTCACACACAGACAAGTAAAATAACTTGTTTACTGACAATTATTCAGATATACAAATATAAAGAAATCTTTTTTAAAAATTCTTGGATAATAAACGTTACATATTATTTCTCATTTGTGTACTCTAAATGAAAAATGTTTGTATGATTATAAAAAAAAATATAAAGTCTGGATTGATCACTGCAGTGTGTAGGCAAGGACTTGCTCCGACTTCCTAGTCTGTGGTAAATGTGTCATTGGAATGTGTTGTTTTCAAAAAGAAATACTGGAAGCTAATGGAATTTCTCGCCACAGGGTGTAGGCATGCACGTTTAATGTGTGGAAAGCACTATGCCATTTCAGAGTTTTCAAAGTTCGACATTATGAACCTCGTACCTGCTATCTCGAAGACCTGGATGGCCAAGTTATGCGTGGCGGCTTTTACAGCGAGGAAATATAGACTACGAAATTTCCCGACACTTATCTTTTAGAAGAGTTTTTGAAGCATAAAGGCAATAAACTTCACGCGAGCTGGATGGATTTTCCAGATCAAATGAATAGTCGGATTGACAAGGATACAATCATGGATAAAAAATCATGAATTTTTTTATAGTAAGTGTCTGCTAGTCTTAAGAACATGGTACAAATAGAAGACTGCACTTCAGTCCAGAATTGGTAAGCGGACAGAATATGATTTTTTGATTAACTAACTACAAGAAAAATTTACTATGCTGTACAAACAAAAATTTATAAATTTTTTTTCTTCAGAATATGGTTGTTTTATTTTTTAGAATTATTACCTACTGATGGCTGCATGCCTATTTTCTTGTCTGGGGTCTAATAGACATGCCCATGCCTATACTGTTTCTAATATATATTAATAAGAAATCCAGACCACTGGATGTGGTGATAAAAAACAATGAAAAGTTATTTTCTGTGTGCAGTCAACATTTCTGCTGCAGGAGTTAAGATAACTAACACATACCTCTATTTATCATAACGAACACATACCTGTCGAATATATACATGCTTATAACATTGTGGAAAATAATAATTTACAATTATATTTTATGTACACATAATTAAAACCTGCGCCTACCCCCCTTTCCCGATGGCTTTGCCGACTAGGGCATGACGTTCATCGACTTAAATGATGTCAGAAGCAAGAAGGAATTATAGAGCATGATATGCAGAATGACTGAGTATGAACTGAAACATTCTTGAAACAAGCTCATGCTATTTTTAAACTAAGTGACTCATGAAAATGTTGGATGAGGAAACTTTTTGCAGGATATTTTGCAGATTTGGAGGAAAATTTTAGGAATTTTGAAGAAACAATATGGCGAGGTGGAATGATATAGCATGAGTTGACATCCACAATTGTGGTGTACTGTCTCCCAAGATGACGGCCGTAATGGCATCCAAGATGGCGGGTGGAGGTCAAGGTCATCCAATATACCGACTGTGTTGTAATCCAAGATGGCGGTCGTCTGGAAGTTTGAAACCCTAAGCTCTACGCCAGAACTATTATTATCTATATACTAACAGAAATTGTCATTCGGTTGCGAAACATTATTTTAATGCAGGCACTACTGAAAAATATTCAAAAGTTTTATCAGATATTCAAAAGTATTTAAAACACAACTATGCGATCTTAGCTGTGCGCGCTGTCTGGGAGACCATGCAGGGGAATTATGTACATAAGCCGTATGTTTACACGATTTTTGTTATAAATTGTTTTCCAGAGGGTTTATCAAAATTTTTCATGCAAGACATATATAATAAATATTTAACATCTTCTTACATTGTTAGAAATTCAGTGACTTTATTACTTTCGGAGTACTGATGGGAAATATAAAATAAGACATTTTTATTATTTTTCAATGTTTAACAATAAAATTTGTTCAAAGTTGTTATTTATGTTTTATGTCAAACTTCTAAAATGACGTAAGTATATGGCTTTCATGCACCATTGACATAAAATCCCCCAGCCCTTTCAGGTAAGAGGGTTGTCTGTATGAGTCGCTATTTCCCGGCTCACATGGTGGCTATCTTTTGAGGGAGGAGCACATTCATCTTCTTGGAAATCACCCCTGATTATGCCTGATGTACACCAAAAATGTTAATTGGCCGCCAGAACGTTTAGACAAATTACACCAACGTTACAGATGTGTTTTTCTTCTTGAATATGCATTTTTTATCGAATTTCTAGCTCCAAAATTTATGTTAATAACCTATGACGGATGGCCTGTATTAAAGCGTATAATTACATAATAATTCATGTAAACGGGGTACGTGACTGTTGTTTCGACAGAATGTAAGGCCAAAAAGGGCATCCTTACTATCGTATGATTTTATTTTGCAAAGAAACTAAAGAAATTGAAAAATGCAGCCTCAAATGGAGCTATATGCATTTGTTCTGGAAAACCTAGAATACAATTACGTTGACTTTTTCAACACTCGGCGAAATTACGCAGCGAAATCATCATTTGCAACAAGCTGTATGTGAAATATATATACGCGTGTGTGAAGAATTAAAATTTTAATTTGCCGTTGGTTATAGCTTTCGCCTTGTGTTTCACAGAGAGCTCATTACGCGTACCGATAAATTGTTGTTACTCGGCCGCTGTGTTCACGTTTATCCACGTCCAGCTTTAAAAACAATGAACGAAATAAATAGTGTTTGTCATTTTATCAGGTACCATCACGCACATTATAGTCGAGCGGTGTCTTTCAACCCTGCGATATTTTTTTAAAGGGTAAATTTGTCATCTTATGCCCCTTGCTCGCCAGTTTTCATAATAAAATTTATTGGTGTATATGACTGTATAATATTGTTAATGCGAGGGAATATAAATGTTTCCCGTACGACATACAGGCACAGTTTTGAAACTGTCAAGCGTACGAAAGCCAAAATGTTATTTATTTCAGGTTTTCCCATAGTCGCACATGATACATGAGCAATGGATAGGGAGCCGGCTGTCGGATCTGAATCTTAATCCAGAGACTGATGTGGTGGAGGTGGAGAAGCGACGGAATGCAAAGACGGGGAGATCCTCGAGAAAAGACGCCCCCCAGCGGCATCGTCTGGCACGATTCCCAAGTGCGAAATTCCGGGAGCGGCCCCGCCGGTAATAGAACCCAGTTCGCCTAGGTAGGGGGAGGGTAGTCTGGCCACTTCATCACCGCGGCCCGCCATCCATGTGTAATCGTGTGATTGTTAAGCTTGTAAATGTGTTACTTATAGTCTATTCGTAGAATATTCACACTTTTTGAACCAAACCTTTGAAAAATTAACCCATGTAAGAGGTGTTTGGTTGTTTTCTAATATGTCATGTATCGAAGAGTTTTATACTTCTGTTACAAAAAAATATTATATATTTTTTTATCGAAGTGAAATTTTACTAACTTTTTATCCATAAATTATAATATTTCATTTATAATAATACGAATAAAAACAGGGAAAATAGGTGTGTTAGCAACGCCTAGTAATAAATATTTCTCATGCAAATGTTTATCTGAGTGCGTACGAATGCGGTGCGTTGTCCATTTGGTGTAATTTGCTAGACATAGTTAAGGTTTTTTTTGCCCAAGGCGGAGCAATATCCTGAAAGTAGAACTTCGCAGAGCTTCAGAAAAGTTGGAAGTAACCATGAACAAGTTCTTATTGTACTTTAAATAAAACAAGAAACGCTAACCTCACTGGACATAAAGTTAAATATTGCGTTTGTAATACAACGTCCAGTCTTAGGACTATATGCATTTCTTCTCTGAAAACTTAACTGGGAACCCACATGCGAATGTGCGCTGTAACATAACACATTCTGTTATGGTTAGTGGATTCAAAAATGCTCAATTTACCGTGAACATCCTACAATCGTCTGTGNTTCTGTTATGGTTAGTGGATTCAAAAATGCTCAATTTACCGTGAACATCCTACAATCGTCTGTGTATGGTGCGAGAGATCTGACCTTACATCATAATAAAGAATCTTGCCATTTCAGCAGCTATAGCAGTGTAATAGTCGCTTCACAATAATAAAAAAAAAGCAAATTATATAAAACATGACATTGGAAAATTCAGGCGACCTGAAATTTTGNAAAAAAAAAGCAAATTATATAAAACATGACATTGGAAAATTCAGGCGACCTGAAATTTTGTGGGAAATTGATAAAACGTATTTATTATCTTTGGCCAATAAAATTTTGCTAAGAGTCTGGCGTCAATTGGGTGTTGGAAAAAGAAGTGTTATATGGTTTGGTTGTCTTTACATAGATTAAATTATCTAAAATAATTGGCATTTTTTATTTTCTTTAAAATCTTTGCTCTTGCGATCGTAAAGGTGTGAATAACCTTAANGATCTAAAATAATTGGCATTTTTTATTTTCTTTAAAATCTTTGCTCTTGCGATCGTAAAGGTGTGAATAACCTTAAAAAAAAGGTCTGCTGGTAAATTGGTTTTCTTCTAAATTTATATCTTGCAACATTTCTTCCTTTCTGCAGCATAACTGTTTCTCCCTTATCTCTGGTTAGTTGTTGACCCATGCGCCTGCATAAGAAATGAAATATAACCATTTCCTTTACGCACTAAGTCAGGACCTCCCATGCACACGACATGTTACGCGCATTTGTGAATCTATAGGTTCGAAAACATAGCGCTCTTTATTTGTGCACACGGCCCATTTTGTATGGTTACTGCTATGGTTATGGGCTATGCACAGAAACATTTTCTGTGAAATCAAGGTTTGCGCGAATACGCGTATCTCGGTGAATAAAGTTGATGGAAATAAGACTTTTTACCAGAAAAGGTAAAAAGCAATTATCTATGTCACTATATTTTTACTTTTATTATATTAAGTNGAAATAAGACTTTTTACCAGAAAAGGTAAAAAGCAATTATCTATGTCACTATATTTTTACTTTTATTATATTAAGTGTATTCATGGAGAAAAAAATTCGTGAGAATAGTTAAATATCTCATTTTTAAAGCTTCCCTATGCAGTTTACTTAAGCGGTAAGAGAAAAGTACGATTGTAGGAACGTAGTTTAATATGTGGGCTTCCATCACGCGTAATAAAGTTCCACTGTTACAGATCTAATTTGCACAGTACAGCATACACTGCACGCCTTGCGTGTAAGAGCGACGAGTTGCTAGCAGTGCGTGTTGGTGTCTCCCACATCGCTCCCTCGCTTCTTGACATTGAACGCGCAGCTACATAAGTAAGTCCCCTGAAAACGCGAATACAGCGGCTGGGAGAACGGGCGGCGTTAGTCACCCTTCAGCAGACATTTGTTTAGNTGCTAGCAGTGCGTGTTGGTGTCTCCCACATCGCTCCCTCGCTTCTTGACATTGAACGCGCAGCTACATAAGTAAGTCCCCTGAAAACGCGAATACAGCGGCTGGGAGAACGGGCGGCGTTAGTCACCCTTCAGCAGACATTTGTTTAGCATCATGAGCAGCAGGTGAATCACAACACGGGCGGGGCGGAGAAAACACGCGAGTAGTCGACGGGCAGCGGGCGCATAGCGCACGGGGAAGGTCGGCCGGAGATCCGGCAGTGTTCTCGCCCTCTCCTGCATTCCATACCCTCGCGCCCGTGGCACACAAAAGCTGGCTGGCGGCCCGCTGACAACGGCCATCCTTGTGCTCCACTCGCCGCGTGGACAGGTATNTTTTCTACTCGACTCTTCCACGTAGCAGATGACGCAGGACTGGTTCAAGCTGCAGTTGATACACAAAACGCACATGCTGCATTCTACACACGCCTGAAAAATTAAGAGAAGAGGTACGATATTAAACTTTTCACAGTGTCTTTACCGTGCGGTCATGTCATACGCAACTGAAACTTAGTTTCCAATCTGGCGCGAGAAAATAAATTCGAAAGGGATGTCAGAGCAAAGAATCTGATTCCGAACTGAATGCACTGTATGTGATAGAATATTATCAATGTCGCTCGTGACTAGAACTTTCAAGAATATTTTCACTGTTAACAATCTGCATGCCCCCATTAGCTCTATCAAAGCATCTGAGGTGCCCATTCACTCTTTCCATTATACATAAATATATAATTTCAGGTGTCGCAACGAANCGAAAGGATTTTTTTTTAGAACTGTACCCATCGATACAACGCACTGTGCAGTGTTGGGTAGTAACTTAACGAAAGTAACGAGTTACTTTAAAGTAAATCTTTGGTGTGACAAGTTACATTTTTTGCNACTTTTTGGTGTGACAAGTTACATTTTTTGCAAGGTAACTTGTAACTTAATTAAGTTACTTATTAAATGTAACGGACCGTAAAAAATAAAAGTTACATTTACGTAACTTTTCGCTTCACAATACTCTATAGTTTCATCTCATGTGCAGCGAGAACAGCTGAAGTAGGGGAACTTCTGAGTCACGAGATCAAGAAGCAGGGGGTGCTCGCTTCACGTTGTCCACATTCCTAGAGCTAGATCCGTTATCTACGCTGCCATCTGCCCTGTTCTCTTTGTGATTATTTATTTTTTCTTGCCTGTGAAATATGCCTAATAACTAGTGCTTTCGAAACGCAAAACTGGACACGAACAGTGAAGAAAATTGTGTCATATCCTATACTTAAAGATTATTTCTTGCTTAGTATTTACGAAGATGACGGAAATGTTAAAGGTAAATATTTATTATGCTTGATCAGATATTCGTCTTCATCATGTACGTCTTCTAGCCTGAAGAAACACCTAAATGTAAGAAAATTTCCATAATTTGCGGGGGTGTGTTTGTATCATATGCACGCAAAAAGGCGTTCGAATTGGCAGATTTAATCAACAAAATTGTTATATACTTCTATTAATAATTTTCTTAAAGCATAATTGGTTCTCAAGACCTCGCTGTTAAGAGCAGCCCAAATCTCTTCACTAAATCTTAAAGCATACTAGTCTTATGCTTAAATTAAATTTTGAAATANGATACGTGGTAGAGTGCGCGTGACTACTGCGACGTGGCCAACCTCCGTGTTCCAGCGTTGCACTACTTTTACACAAAAACTGTCACAAGCCACCACTGACGGATCTATTGTGCATGGGGCAGCCTGACCCGGCCTCCGGGATAAAGGTGGCGCCGGATGGGTCAAATTTATTTTAGACTGCTAAAACTAAAATAAAAGGGGAATGAGCGTGTATGTATAGATACACGGGTTTAATAAATTTTAACTAGAAATTTTACATTATAATGAACACGGACGCAGAAAAAATTATGCAAGGTACATTTATTGCTGGTGTTTTAGGGGTGGGGAAGGTAGCAAGTCACTATTTCTGCCACGGGCGAATAGAAGGAAAGCCTAAGGATCCGTCCCTGCAAACCACGTGGCCGCGACTATACTAAGTCTCAGCTACGAAGGCTGCTTTTTCACAGCTTGGTGGCAGGCCGAAAATAAAAGGACAGGGCTCGTTAAAACCATTTTCTGTCAGATCGACGAAACAAACACAAAACACAAACAGCGTGGCTTTCACGTGTCACAACANACACAAACAGCGTGGCTTTCACGTGTCACAACAGCTCAGGTGAAAGGATGCGTCGTCAAAACAACAACACTGGTGCCACCTTATAACTGTCAAAAAGTAACTTTCGTAACCGAGACACAGTATAAGGCTGGTTCATTGTTTACAGGAATACGTGTTTCGAAACGTTAGTGTACTTGCTCTGGCCCAGGTGTAAGGTAAAAGGTGGATTCCAGTGGTGCCCTGCAGCCGACTGTACAACACACGCAACTTATTAAAAAGTAAAACACGCACTGCTAAAATTGCCAGGAAAGTGCTGTTTATGTTACATACGAAATAAGAATGCATATACGTTGTATACTAGTATAAAATATGTTGCTACAACTTACTTACCTAAATGTAAAAAAAAAAAAAAAAAAAGTTAACAAGCGTTAAAATAAAACGCAAGCGCATTTCCATTACGGATGATTTAGGAAGTATATTTTGGAAAAAAAAATTAAAGGAAAAAAGTCAAGAAAGATTACCATAATATTTACTCTGTTTGTACGTAAAAAATAATTATTAATAATCTTAACACATATTTTTAATAATTGATTGTATGCANAATATTTACTCTGTTTGTACGTAAAAAATAATTATTAATAATCTTAACACATATTTTTAATAATTGATTGTATGCACATCCATTTCAGCAACGAAATTGATAATTTTTATAATTAAAATAAATGCACATAAAATCAATGATTAAAAAATTATTTTAACATTACTACCAATATTTTCTTACATACAACCATAGCCGACTTGACGAAGGTTTATAAAATGAAGTAAACTCATCCAAAGATAGTAATGATAAGAAACACAATTTTTGTGGTACATTAAAAATCAGCCCTGCGATTTGACTGCAACTGCACTACACACATGTGTAGGCTCCTCACCGCCGGCTGTAACATCCTTTATTGTTCGTATTTCCTGTAAATGTTACAACGATAGTAAGGGTTTACAAATCACACTTTTTTCTCCTCTGCTATTGAGACATATGCCCACTGCTATGCCCAGGAACATAAGAGAAGTAAGCAGGTAACTAGGTAGGTGTAGTGAGAGATAAACTTTATCGTTAGCCAGAAAAAATTACGAAGTTTTTAGTTTTCTCAACCATTCAACATTACAAGTTTACCAAGATAAATTGTCGACAGGANTTCCCATATTGATTACTTGGCAGTATTGGTAGTTATGATAAAACATTCATTAGTAACAGGTTTAAGGACTGGAAAAAGGCAACGCAACGTTTTCAAGAACATGAACATACTGCTACTCATCTAAGCACTTGCAATGCTGGCAAGAAGGTTTAAAGTCTATGGAAAGGTGGCAGAGAAGATTTCTTTCCACGACAAAGAAGAAGTAAAAAAAAAAAACTGAGTACCTTAAGATCCTGTTTGAAACATTACTGTTTCTTGGTAGACAAGACTTTATAAAGAGGTCATAGGGAAGAAGAATCCTTAGATAACTAGGGTAACTTTATAGAATTGCTGAAACTGTGGTCATCAGGTTATCACTTTTTGAAGATGTTTTAGAGCAAGTAAAATACTTTAATTATGTACATCGTAATGTACAAAATGTGATGATGGAAATTTTGGCCAGTCAAATAAAAGCCAAAATAAAGTCTTAAGAAAAAGAAAGTACTGTTCTGTAATTGTTTATATAACCCCAAATATGTGTAGCACATCACTAACATCTGACTATCGTAGAAATGTATAACAGATGGATTAAAAATCTAAGAAAAATTTCATGGTTTTTACAAGACAGACTTTACTGATGGGGAGTCATAGTATCACCTACTCCTGTCTGCGCTGCACAAAGTAGGTTAGAGACCTTTAACATAGCAGCCCAATGCTATGACAAGGCAAGAACAATGTCAGGAATATATAAAGGTGTCGCAACAAGATTAAAATAAAATAATCAGCATGCAATTCACGTGCACTGTTACAAGCATTCATTAAATCTTACTCTTGTGGATTGATCAAAAAGTATTTTCAATGTTCGCAATGTTTTAGTACAGTTCAGCAACTATACTGTTTCAGTGAAGCCTCACCGAAATGCTGCCATAAATTATTTATAAAGATAAAGATAAAAATAACACACAACAGGAGGATCTAGAACAAACTGGTCTCAAGGCACTAAATTACACTAGGTTTAACAGTAGATATGAAAATCTACGAGCTGTTGAACATTATTTGCCAGAAATACAGGAAGAAATTGAAGTAAATGATCCAAGGGTTGGTGGCAACTCTCGTGGGTTGATCTTTTGTATAAAAAACTTGAGTTTGTAGATGGGTTGAATATGATGAAACAACTATTTGAAAAGGCAAACATGCTTTCAAGATGCATTCAAAATAATGATATTTCAGTTCACGAAGTTTTTGATGTTGCCAAATGAGTTGTAACAACTATTGCAGAGATCTTTGCAATGGAACTAAATTTAATATAAGGGGGGGTGTCTGTGTGTGTGTGTGCGCGCACATGCGTGCATGCATGCGTGTGTAAGATATTGGCATATAATGCATTTTTACTAAATAAATACCTAGTAAGAGAATCTGAACAGAAAGCTACTAAATCACAAATTACTAAATTACGAAGTGAACAATTCAAACACAGCCGAAGCACAGAGTAAAAAAATACACAGAGATGAAATGATGTGGCAGTTCCTTCAATATGGGCATACCTATTCACTGAGTGGTTGTGCGACTCTCTGGAAACGGGCGTCGTGCCTGATTGGCTACTGCGTGCTACGAAATTTTCCCTAATGGCTGGGCTGCCGGCTGGCAAGTTAGTTACCAGGCGCTGATTGGGGAACGGAGTTCCAACATGTTGCTAGTTAGTGACTCGTCATTTGGTTTAACCTCGTTTTATGACCAAGATTGCGAGTGACTGTCTTTTGAAAACGTACATCACTGTTGACCATATGACTTTGACAATTGTATTGATGTGGGATAGGGCAGTGTTGGGTACATGCGGAACAAATGAAATACTTTTACCAATTTGAATTTAATCTAATTGCATTGAAAATCGTTTGGAGGAAGTACACGAACATCTCAGAGCACTTTACATAAACAGTGTTCTAACCTCAAAAATTATCCATGCTGTTTTTGATAGCGCTATGGTAAGCAAAGCAATCCAATGTTCCACGGAGAGTTGCTACTGCGCACCTCGGGCACATTATACCCCTTTTTCAGTATATACGGTCATGTGGCACTACGAACAGGGCGTAAAACCTTGCAAAACTAAATCTTACTACGAGTTTTCCCTACACTGGTATAAAAGCGGCTTAAAAAGAAAAGAAAAAATCTGGTTCATCCTATTAGATGTTACCTTCGTATGGCTTAGTTATAACATCTGCAATCTTTGCAACAGTCATGTTTTACAGATTTCCTGTCTGTCTACCGCCTTTGAAACTACCTTAGTCTACCAGCGCCTTCTAAATGGCTTCGAAAATTCTAATCTTCCTGTCACGTAAATAAACTGTCGGGCTGTGAATGCAAGCAGTCACATGGAAAATAGAATTGTCGTGGTTGTGGTTTTTGTCGCGTGGGGCCGTGTATGTCGGGACTGTGTGACTCAAGCATGAGAGATATAGTCTCACCAACGAACGTCCCGCACACATGGGGGACTTGCTCAGTGGACGCAGTTTCCTGCTCTACATCATTAAATTCTCTTCCTGTGAAACTTCCGGTATATAGACCACCTTCACGCAAAGATTTATATAGGGCCACCTTTTTCGCGAAGAAATTTTTGCGCAGGCTAGACTTCAATATCCTATGTGCACACTTGCAGATTTCCTTTGGCTATTGGCCGCTTGTCTTTGTGGGAAAAGTGAGTGTTATATTGGTGCGCCAATCAGAATTAAGTTTCTCCGATACTGACCGTCCGTCGTTCGTGGGCAGACAGATAATACGCGTAACCATTCAAATGATCCACTCACCAAAGTGGTTCTAAGCTAAAGTATTTTGGAGCACACCTTGTCCTGAAATCTTTTGGCGAAAAACAGGTGTCCCTATTTATGTGGGCGAACGTCTGGCGGGTCAGGAAGTACTAGCCAAGCCAGTGCTGGGAAAGCATGGCGGCCAGGCAACTGAAGAAAGGAAAAGAGGAAGGCCGCGTGGTTTCGACACAGCTCGGAAGAGACCGGCTATTGTTTTCACTGCAAACACCTGTCGCGCTGGGCGCACAATGGGCGCGCAGTTTGCCAGGAGATGCCTTTCAAAATAGCCGACATTTACTCGGCACACACACGTCGGGTTCTATTTACCTCGTCCGCCATATTGCGGATCACGTGCCGCCCTCACCTTGTCTCTCGCCCACCCGCTACTGCCAAAGGCCACCACGGCATACTTTACCCCCCTACCCATCTCTTCAAAAAATATCCAACCAACTCCTGCGTTGTCATTTGGTTTAACATCAATGTATGACCAAGAGTGCGAGTGGTTGTGAATCGAATTCCGGGTAGGTAATTTCAATTTAAGGCCTTTCCCCCTAATCATGCACACGAGCCATCAGCAAAGACCTGAAAAATTCGCTGTTTCATTTTGGGACAAGCTATATTTCAAAACCTCGTACGTTTGTATTGCTTATTCTATTGGCCCACCCGTTAGTTTACACATCCTGGACAATTCTGAGCAAATAACAAACACACAACAAAATGCAGACCGAATCACCGTCTTCCGCTAATACAACAAGCAATCAATGAACAGTGATATTTCCATTATTTTACATACGACAACGGAGTATAGCCTACAGGTAATTGAACTCGAGAATTTTTCAGGTCTCTAGCTATCAGGCGTTAAGAAGAGATAGATGTTAAGTAAACAATAAAAAAAAATACAGCGTATTGTTATTACATTTTTTAATGTAAACATGCATTTTCTAATTTACAGCGGGTTAAGAATGTCTTCTTGTCTACAATACGGAGACAGGACATTTGGTATTTATTTACTTTCGGCTTTTATAACGTTGGCGAAGGTAAGACTCAGAGGCAGTTTTTGCATCCTTTCATATTGTGTTCTCTTAATGAAGGTCATGCTCGCAATATATAGCATGTGCAAAAGGTCTTTCTCTGGTTAGAAACTTTATTTATATCTACTATATGTAAGATAGAAATGTAAACTAATGTCAAAAAGTTGGAAAACTAAACCATATTTTGTTGCAATAGGACAACACATCAGTAAGTCTATACGTGAGCACCCTTGGTGGCACGTCGCACATCTACTCGATATTCAATTTCTGTCCATACATTAGCCAACATCACAGTAGGGATTGATGCAATGACTGTGGATATATGTTGTTGCAGAGTCGTAAGTTCTCATATAGGAGTTCTGTAGACACTGTCCTTGACTATATCAATAGAAAAAAAAACTAACGGGGTTATATCAGGAGAGCGTGGAGGCCAAGCTGTCGAGCCATCATGACCAATACATCGTCCAGGAAAAGTCGTATCAAGATAGTCACGAACCTCCAAACCCCAATGAGGCGGTGCACCGTGTTGTTGAAAAATGACATCTGGGCGATACTCAAGCAACTGAGGAACAGCAAACAATTGCAACATGTCCAGATGCACTGGATATGTGATGGTGCCCTCAGCGAAAAAGAATGGTCCGATAACTTTGTCATGCAAAAGCACGCACCAAACATTCACCTTTGGACTGCCTCTGGTATACTCTGACACCTCACCAGGGGGTTCTGAACACCAAATACGCACGTCATGCCGGTTCACTACATCACTGTCAAAAAAGGTGGCCTTGTCAGAAAAAGCAACACGTTTAAGATAGCCATGATCGCCATCAATATGTGATAACATATCGATTGCAATGTCATACCTATGTGTGGCGTAATAGGGCAACAAAGTCTGAACAGTTTGTACTATGCACAAAACAATAAACGTTTGTGTAAGATATTACGAAGATAACTTTTTGGCATCTGTAATACACGTGAGGCCCTATGCACTACTCACATGGGACTTTGCACAAAAGACTGTCTCACTGCTTCCACCCTTTTAGCTGAGTTTGATGATCCGCCAGTTCTCGGAAAGTCAGCAACAGATCCTGTGTTCTTGAGCTTCTCATACTACGACTTAATGCTCTTGACTTCGGGCAACATATTTCCATATGTTGTCTGAAAGGTCCTCTGCACTGTTATTGGTGACCGGGTCTCCTGGTACCACAGGACACGCTGAGCTTTTTCTTGATTTGTGAACGTGTCCGGTTTCCTGGACACTGCAACTGCTACACTACAGCCACGTTACTGAAACATACAACAAAATAGTAGCTCACTGGACAGGAACACTCACCAATCACAGTCGTCTACACACTCTCGAAAACTCCTTTCGGTATGTTGATATCAGTATTTCTAGCCTGCACTGATCCCTCCTCAATTATTCTGCATCTAATGACCTAATTCCTAATCGAAAGTGCCACTAGCTGCTACGAGTGAGTTGTCAATAAAACGCGAGCCAAACACACCAAACCTCCTCCCCACTGTGCAGTCACACATGACATCACCTTATGCTGCAGTCAACTCCTTGCAGTTACATGTGTCACTGGTACTCACAGGCCAGCTGTAGAGGGGTATGAGAGGCAGTTTGCCAGCTCTCAGCAGCATTTTATTGATTCCTTGCAACTTTCTTTATCTAGGTTCCACCAAATCCTGATACTCTCGTGTTTAAACATCGTATTTTTTAAGTGGGCAGTAATGTTTAGGCATGAATAATTTGATAAGCACCTATTTTAAGTACAAAAAATTATTTTGATAAAAAATACCAACAGTAGTGTAAAATAGTTCTTTCGGGTTCATAGGTCGTAAATATCATTTGTTTCCAAGAAATTCCCAAAAAATCGGAAAATGTATTGATCGAGTCCTCAAATGAGCAAAGTGGATTCAAGGCTCCTCCATGTATGAGCCACATAGTCATCAGCGCAGCAAAGAGGATTCGAGGCTCCAAGCCAGGTTCAGAAAATCAGGTAGATCAGCTGTCATGGCCCCCAACCACCATCCTGCACCACCCCCACCCCATCACCCACACCCCACCACCCACTATTTCTCACCGACACACCTCCAGACCACCCTCCCTCTCTTTATAATCGTAAAAATCGGGGAGAAATACTAAAAAAGTACATTAAAAGTTCAATTCTTTAAAAAATTTAAAGAAAGCATTTATATCAAATGTGACGTGTATGTTTATTGTTACCTACACTATTCACTGATAAAAGCGATAGATTACGAATCATAAAACTGATGACAGTGTTACTAGCAGCTCGCTACAGACTGCAAAATAGACAGCCGCGCAGAAAATCTAAGACAATGTTCGGAAATGTTATTTTAGGATATAAAAACATATGTTCAAAGAGATGAAAGTTTCTTTCCCCATTTGGAAGTGTACACAGAAATGCAGAAGTTGAGAAAACCCATCCAGGAGGGTGAAAATTGGCTGACTTCTCCCCCTGTCAGTTTGAGCACTGCTGTTATTAATCGCGTATAAGGAACTTTACTTCTATAGGCCGGTCACAGTAAAGTGAGCACTTTTGAAGCCCTGGTTACGTTTTTCTTTCAACCAATTTATATCCTTCCGTTACTTGTTGATATAAACACTGTCATGCGAGTAATAAACACAGTGTATACATTTCACCATACTCAAAACCAAAAGTCAGACGTCACAATGAAATGTATTTATTGATTGTCTGATGACACTTTGCCGTGAACAGACTATAGCTTTGTGACATCGATTGTGAAGCTTCGGTCATCTTGGCGTTACCAAAAGAAAAATCCTTCAAAAGCCCCTGTAAAGAAACTTTTAAACAAGTCACACGATTTTTTTTCCATTCATATTATGCTCGACATGTTGAAACGCTCTAAGCGGTGCAGCGGAGAGGTGATATTTTTTCCCCCGGATCTGGTCGACAGTCTTACGGAAGTCCTCAGGCTAAAAACATTCTCAGGCATTGAGTTATTTTTACAACGGTAACCTACGTGTTTTTCCGCACCCGGGTTAAAAACTACTGCAGGCAGGAGAGCTGAGGACGAGCATAGCCAGCCAGTGACAGCTCTGTACTGCCCCACGACCATATTTGGCGAGAAATCACGGTGCATTTCTCGTCTAAGAATACTTGTGCCTCGCCCAGCCACACCCTGAAAGGAACTTGATTCAGTATGTATAAATCCGCGGCCCTCGTCTATAAAAGACCGAAACAAGGCTCGGAACGCTCATTCTGTACTCATTAGTCTCGTCTGATCGCCACAGTACACCTGCTTTATAACTATTTCGCTGTTAATTAAACGCATCGCATTGAGATTCTTTGCCGGCCATAGTTTTCGCTCCGAGTTAAATCTCGACCAGGTAAGTTATAGTGTAAACGACATATGTAAATGTCTGTTACAGTCGTGGACTTTTGAAAATGTGTTTTTCCTGCTTTTAACGAAGTCATGTTTATTAGCAATGTATAGTACAAATACTAGAATAATGTTATGTCTATTCCGTTGCTTGCTAATGTTGAAACGTCTTAAGAGAACCCGAGTACCAAAATTAGAAAAAAAAATCTTCTTATTTAAGATTTGTAAACTACGATTAATTTATTGCTTTTTTTTAATTTTGATAGTGATGCTATGTGCTCTGAACTTAAAAAGTTGTCTTAATTGTTGTTCTTATAATATGTTTGCGTCTAGAGCTACTGCAATTGTTTCTACCTACCGGTATTTTTGTATTATAGTTTCAGTGCAGCTTACTTAACTAAAAAAATAATGTTTATCACGAACATACACTTTTTTTTCCGTCAGCAGGAAAAATATTGGTTCTCATCTCGTGTTGAAAAAAAACATAGTTATTGGAACGAAAAATAATTATCATGTTTAGTATAATATTTAACGTATGTTTAATATTAGTGCACGCGGTTTTGGGTTGTAATTGATTGAATGTTGCCGCTAGCTATTGTATGTACACGTATGCTCATAATTTTTTTTTAATGTGATGAGGATACGCGACTGGTTTGAAAAGTATTTGCAATTGTATTAAGCTAATAATTTCAGTGAGTACGTTAAAATACATATCAACTTCATAATTGAGCGAGACGCATAAAACTATACATTAATTACTTTTAAGTGTGTTACAATTACGAGTATACTTTTTATGCGTGGCGAACTTGCTGAAAACATACATTTCTACCGGCTTTCTCTCTCGGGTGCGCTGTACCATTGCAACACGTCCAGGCTGTCAGTTGCTGTTACAGACTAGATACTTATACAGAGATGAAATTACATTAGTATACTTGTTCTCTGCGAAGTTCTGGGAATGCGCCGTCGTCGTATCATTGCTTACTACCTGTTACGAAAGGCTCCTTGTTCGCTGGGCTTTCGGCTGACGAGTAAGTTACCAGGAGCTGATTGGTAAAACGGCATTTCAGTATTTCTCTGGTCATAGCGACACCATTTTGCAAGCATGTGCAGTTGTACTTCGTGGTACAAGCTGTTATTTCACCTCTGCAATCTTATGTATTCTGTGTCACTGTAGCATGTGTTCTCTGACAGCTCATGACGCGGTCTACATGTATATAGAACACATGTCAATAATAATACTAAAATGTACCAAAAAATGTGTGAATAATTTTATATTATGTTAAGTTAGTTAAAATACGTTTTCATATGCCGGCTCTTGTCTGTAAAATAATGCATATTTTTTATAATGCATTATTATAAAACATATTTATATATTTTTACATAAACTTTAATATATGTTCAGGCATAGTAAAAATTGTATTCTGTATCTGATAGTTTTAGACCGTAAAAGCTTCTGTGATATAACATGCTATTCAAAAGTAGACAGGCGCGTACTTTAGTAATATTTAATAATGCGACAGTGGTTTTCTTTAAATGCATGTTGGTTGTTACTTATATGTGGAAAGTGCTATCCTCAAATGTATGCTGCTGTTGCTCGCCTTTGCCTGCTTGGCTGCTCAGACATAACGTAATAAGGACTCTTATAGTAGTATTTCTAACAATTTTTTTTGTGAACATGCTACTATTATCAGTTTGGCTTTGCTACATACATGCATTTCGTAATAATGTCTTCTAATAGCATATATATATATATATATATTTGTAAACTTGTTACTAACAGTTCGTTTCGATCCTAGGGTTCATCAAGGTCAACACGTCAGCTCCACAATCAAGTCGTGTGTATCTTGACGACCGGCTCTAACCACACCAGGGTTATCAGTTTTTGCAGTGCGTTTCATCTTCCATAGAGGTAAGTGTCACACTAGCACCAGAATTTCTAAGTGATCATATATTTATTTATGTATATATTTCTTTAACAAGAATACTTCTCGTGTGCTTCAAGGTTAACGCAGACAGCAGTCGCGGGTCCCCATCGAATCCCGGAGATGCTTGTCTGTCGTCTTGCTGCCACTTTTTGGCGGCAAGGAAAACTCAGTATCCTCGTACCACAATACCACTGCATCACATAACTATATTTGAAAATAAGAACCATGGAATTTCAGTGAATGTCTACTCACTTGACGAAAATACAAAGCTGGTGCCAACACAAATATGAAAATTTGAAATCCCTCAACATTTTGACCACCTCCTTCTCACCACCGAAGAAAATGCACATTATACGTATATCATAAATTTCTCGAGACTTGTAAGACCTCGTGTAACAACCCAAACAGAGAATATACACGTATATAAGCATTGATTCAAGAAATACGATAACCGACCTCGAGTAACTGGACTAACAGGAGCAGNTCGAATCCCGGAGATGCTTGTCTGTCACCTTGCTGCCACTTTTTGGCGGCAAGGAAAACCCAGTATCCTCGTATCACAATACCACTGCATCACATAACTATATTTGAAAAGAAGAACCATGGAATTTCAGTGAATGTCTACTCACTTGAAAATACAAAGCTGGTGCCAACACAAATATGCAAATTTGAAATCCCTCAACATTTTGACCACCTCCTTCTCACCACCGAAGAAAATGCACATTATACGTATATCATAAATTTCTCGAGACTTGTAAGACCTCGTGTAACAACCCAAACAAAGAATATACACGTATATAAGCATTGATTCAAGAAATACGATAACCGACCTCGAGTAACTGGACTAACAGGAGCAGAGACACTGACACGACATAAAATATACTGTAATGCACATTCCGCAGCCCGAGCAGATATGCCTGCATAGAGAATTGAAAGCCTCCACTACTGAAATTCAAAAACTACCAGAAAATTTACAAGTTCCCGATTGTTGTATACTTTGATATTGAGGCCATCAATCTATCAGTACAGTCATGCCAATCAGATCCGAAGAAGTCACACAGAAAAATACCAAAAGTATGAATCTTTCAGTTGTTGTATTTATGACGTGGTCGATAATACTGTAATACCAGTAGTAAAGACAGCACACCTACTGAATGACCCGATTATATACAGGGGCAATGATGCTGATAAGAAATTTATGGAGGAGATAGTTTGTATTGGTAAAATGTCCAAAGAGATATACGTATGAGTAATCCGAGCCTATGAGCACAGACATGCTGCTACTGGTCCACTAAATTCACACAGAAAAACAGAAAAGTAAGAGACCACGACCATTTCACTTGCAGCTACATCAGAACTGCCTGTAACAACTGCAATATTCTCCGCCGTTTACCAAAGAGGCTACCCATACTGTTTCATAAACTATCTAGCGATGATCATTTTATTATTAAGCAGCTAGGTTATGACGGTCAGGACATATTTATTATACCACACTCCGAAGAAAATTAATTACATTCAGCAAGAAGCTGGGGAAATTGTTTTCTATACAATTGATTGATACTTCCCGCTTTATGTATGCAAGCCTCGCTACACTCGCTAGTAACCAGCCTGCTGACAGGTTTTTTAACACATATAAATTCTTTGCACATGACTAGATGAATTTAGTAACAAGGAAAGGTGTTTTCCCCATAGATTTTGTTGATTTGTGGGGGAAACTGGATGAACCACAACTGCCTTCTAAAGCTACTTTCCACAACCGACTTGCCGACTCCCACATCAGTGATGCTGATTATGCACATGCCCAGCAAGTTTGGTTGTCGCGCACTGGGTGAATATTCAGACCTTTATTTCAAAACCGACGTATTGCTTTTAAGTGTTATTTTGGAAAATTTCAGGAACTTTTGTAATGATAACTATGGGTTAGATTGCGTGCATAACGTCAGTTCCATGCGGTTTTCTTTTGATGCAATGCTGAATATCACCAAGGTAAAACTTGAGCTGCTTGTAGATTATGAAATGCTAGTATANGGTTTTCTTTTGATGCAATGCTGAATATCACCAAGGTAAAACTTGAGCTGCTTGTAGATTATGAAATGCTAGTATATATTGAACGTGGTATAACAGGAGGCTGGCCCAATGTATCAAGCACCACTGTGTTGCTAATAACAAGCATATTCCAGCCACGCATGATACCAGCAAGACCAATAATATCTCTGATTTATGTGAATGCTAATACAAATATATATGGTTTGGCAATTTCACAGCTTTTACCAGAGGGATGATTTAAATGGATCGATACAAACCTCATTGATGTTATGACCATTCCCGATGATGCTACGACTAGCTATATATTTGATGTAGATTTAGAGTATCTTGAAGAACTTCATGCCAACCACAAAGACCTACCGTTCCTGCCGGTGAACGAGTGCTCCCCTATATGTAGACAGTTAAAACTAATGACAACATTAGAAAAGAAACATATACACTATANCCGGTGAACGAGTGCTCCCCTATATGTAGACAGTTAAAACTAATGACAACATTAGAAAAGAAACATATACACTATAAAAATCTGAAACAAGCTATTGGAAATGGTCTGAAATTAACACAAAAATCTAAAGAGTCATTGAGTTTGAACAAGCATCATGGCTAAAACCATACATTGATATAAGCACAGAGAAACACCAAGCAGCAACTAATGATTTTAAAAATCTTCTATTTAAAATAATGAATAATTGTACACATGGGAAAATGATGGAAAATGAACAGTCATCAAAATATGGAATTGGTATGTACAGACACACAAATGAAGAAACTCGTATCGAAACCAGCATTCAGAGACATAATAATATATACGGAAAATTTAAGCCTTGTGCATCTAGAGCATGAACAGATAATTTTCGATAAACCGATTTACGCATGTTTCACTGTTCTGGAACTGTCGAAGGTGTTGATGTACGATTTCCACTATAATGCAATGATAATAAAATATCAAGACAATATTACACTATACTACATGGATACTGATAGTTTTATATATGAGATATGCACAGATGACTTTTATCAGGACTTAGCCTCAGACCCAGAATTAATGACAATATTTGACACAAGTGCCCACCCTCCCACTCACCCATGTTACTCGCCCACCAACAAAAAAAGTGGTGGGTAAATTTAAAGATGAGTGTAGAGGGGATGTAATGGAGGAATTTGTTGGGCTGAGGGCGAAAATGTATGCATATAACTGTGGAGGCAAACATGTAAAACGAGCAAAGGGTATACAAAAATGTGTGGTCAAGAACGAAATATCCTTTGAGAATGATAGAACCGTTCTGCAAGACCAGTGTACCATGATGCGTATAGTATATATCATTCGTTCTTATTAGCTGAACTATAGAGGAACAGCGTTAATAAATTAGCATTATCATGGAATGACAATAAAAGACAAGTATACGAAGATACAGGGAGCAGCAGAAATAACTCCCGAATTTGCCACCGCCATGGGCTCGGCGCTAGTGGTGGTAGGCGGCCCAGGGTTGTGTCATAGTGCAGCACCACTGCTGCCATTTCAGTCACCACCATGGCATGGAGCTGTGAACCTTCTCGCGTTCGTCCTTGAAACCTATTTTAAAACTGTTGATTCTGTAATCACAACGCAGCGATTATTTCTTACGCGCTCTGGAATAGGTCGGCACGGTGCAGTCCCTGACAGGAAAACCGTTCTATTGTGGGTTAAAAATTTTAGAGTCACAGGTTCGGCTTTAAAAAATGCACCGCCAGGTAGACCTCGCAGCGCTCGAACTCCACAGAACGTTCAATTACTCCAACAAGCAGTTACCAAATCTCCAAGACGTCCAGCCCGTAGGCACGCTGCCAGCTTGGGAATATCTGATCGTAGTGTGAGAAGAATTTTACACCAAGACCTCCACTTTCATCCGTACAATATCATGGTTGTGGAGGAACTTAGTGAACGTGATTGGGCCAACCGTATTGCATCTTGTCGGGCTATCCTGGAAAACGTTCCAACTGACGCAGTTGTGCTCTCAAGTGACGAAGCACATTTTCATTTATCAGGATTCATCAGCAAACAGAATTTTCGATATTGGGCAGAAAATAATCCTCGGCAACTTCATGAGCGACCTCTCCATAGCCAACGTGTCACTGTTTGGTGTGTTGTAGCAGACTTTGGAATAATATGCCCGTATTTAGTTGAGGATGAAGGGCGAACAGTTACAGTAACGTCTCGTCGTTACGTAGAGATTCTACACAACTTCCTGGAGCCGAAACTGAATGAACGTGGAAATCCTGCTGTATGGTTTCAACAGGATGGTGCCACCGCTCACACAGCAAGAGAATCTACGGCAGTCCTAAGACAAATGTTTCCAGGGCGTTTAATCTCACTGCGAGGCGACATCCCGTGACCAGCTCGTTCACCCGATCTTACCTCCTGTGACTTCTGGGGCTACCTGAAGTGTAGAGTCTACAAAAACAAACCGACGACAATCGATGAACTCAAAGCTGCTATCCGACATGAAATCGCGGAAATTCCACAAGAGATGACGAGGAGAGTAATGCGTAATTTCAGAGTGGGGCTTCAGACATGTATATAGAGTGACGGTCGGCATTTGAGTGAGATTATTTTTAAAAAGTAAGTGAAAATTAAAAAAAGATTCTGTTTAAAAATTAAGTGACAATTAAAAAAAGATTGTGTCAAAACATTAAGTGAAAATTTAAAAAAATTATATTTAAAGATTAAGTGAAAAAAAAATTATGTTTAAAAATTAAGTGAAAATTAAAAAAATTAAATTAAACTTAATGGTAAACATAATTCTTTTAAATGGTTTAGTAAAATTTTGACTAGAATCGTTTGTGTATTTTTTATTAGCCTTTCAAATTCGGGAGTTATTTCTGCCACTCCCACCATATGGTTATATAAATTAAATTTTTATCATTACAGAGAACATAGATCTTTGTGGTATATAATGATGATGATGATGTTAAAGGGATTTTGTGAGGCATTGTAACTTAGTCTTTATGATCGCATGTTACGTGGTCGCTATGTCACTATTATAATTTCATGTAGGATTTGGCGCCTATGTTGGGCCTCCGACCCGAGGCTTAAAGTTATTTCTATGGGGGTTACAACGATTATCCTGTATGGAGTCGTGTAGGTGAAATGGTGGTCATGTCATGCTCACACTAATCACCAGAAGCACAGTCGATCTTACATTGCATTATACTTCTCTCTTCCTCTATCTATCCATCTGTAGTCTTATTATGTGGCTGTTGTATTTCCGTGCGTTCCTTTGTCCACTTTGATTTTTTTAGGCGTTGTGGTTTTGCCAACAACGTTGTAAACCACCTAGGTAATATGTACTTGTAGAGGTAGCTGAAAGAAATTGAAAAAAATATTGGAAATAATTTTTAATTAATTAATTAAAAATTATATAATATGGTAAATATACATATCCTTAGTACCCCTACAAGTGTACATTACGTAGCCCCGGTTCCAACGTCCGGGAACTGTATGCACGAGCTTGGTTTTAGGCCTCGTACAAGGGACCAAGTTCATGTGTATGGTAAAAGTGAGGACAATAGACAATGTGAGATGTCCACACGAAGAGGTCCATCACTGAAGAAAATTTTGAATGTATTATTGTATTAAAATAATACATTTGTAATAAGAAAATGTTTAAATTAATTTGATTTCTAATCTTACTCGGCGTATTTTTTTTTTTTTAAGATATAGTTACCAATGTCATACATATGCAGATAAGTAAAAACATTGTTCTACTAACAATTATTTAAAGTACTAGTATAACGTTTTTTTTACAATTTCTTTGAAATAAATCTTTGCATACTACTTATCGTATGTGTTAATGCACTTTAGTAATAAAGTCAGAGTGTGGGCTAATGGTATTGAGCAGTGTGTAGGCAGGCACTTGATCAGACTTCCTGGTCTGTGGTAAATGTGACTCGCTGCCATAATTGGAATGTGTTGTTGTCGAGACTGAAATAGTGAAAGCTAACGGTACTGCCCACCCCAGTATGTAGGCGCACACACTTTTGATGTAGGTGTGGAAAGCACTTACCAATTTCTATGCTACAGAGAGAAAAAAACTCATTTACTTATTATTTATGTGTACAAGTGTAAAGAAAAAGAATTATCAGCAAAATTAAAGAGTACTTGCCATGCTTAGAAACACCTCATTATTGATATGACACATTGGTGCAGGGCTACTGGTTTTCAAGGACCTATCACTAATCGTTTGCTAATGTAAGCTAACTATGCCTATAAAATTACTAGGGGGGGTTTAACACATGTGAGTTATCAGAATGAATAATGGTGTCAACATAAAAGCTTATTTATATATATATTATTTAGATACTTTCTGACATACATGACCCGGTGGCTCAGTCGACTAGGGCGGCTTTCTGATAATCCAACCTCCACTGCTTTTTATACTGTGCCCGCAGCTAACTCGCGTGGACTACAGAATTATTGTTTAGGTTTATTTTTTAGATAAAGTTCATGCTTTTTATACTTTTTCCTGACAATGTCTGCACTTGCTTTTCAATTTCAATGAGTGCAAGGTGAAAAACTGCGTCATTGAATGTTGCTGGTGGATTAAATGGTAAGTGGATTAAATGGTAAAAACGCTTATTAGTATTTCTCTGTTATAGATAGATATATGCTACGCGGAGTTTTTTTAGGTCTTTTTATTCTACACAATTCTTTACTGCATGATATTGCTCCATCTTTAACAGTTTAGACAGCGTATTTCAAGAGAGTGCGCTGGCGGAAAACTTTTTTCCGACTTGATTCACTATTTTCGTCACTGCTTATTCCTTATGTTACTTTACATAACAAATATATACTAAAACCTGGCCAGAGAACTTAGCCATTATTTAAAAAAAAAACCACGTAAATCGGATACGTGGTTCTCGAGTGATAAGCGCACTAACAGACAGACAGACAGAGAGACGTTGAGTTTTATAATATGTATATATATATGAAATGCATATGTAAAACCAAATAAGCATGAAATATAGGTAAAGACCTAACCACTTTCATTAACCAAAATTGATAAAAAAAAAGTAACTTTACCATAAGGTGTATTTGTATCGTTGTTAATGTATCATGAAAAAATTTTGGTGAACATGTATTTCCATTAAATAATTTTTATTAGGATAAAATGCACGATGTATGATATATTAAATATGTTTTACATGTTGTTATCATAATGTACCGGGTAAATTACTGACATTAATAAGTTTCAAGTTTGTACAGTTCCTCAAATTTAAAAATAGTAAGCTATTACTAGATTACTGAACACTGATACCATACGCTAGATGCCCTTTAACATTATATTTATTAAATTTTGTTGTATTTTGAAAACATAGCAAATTCCATATTTTACACATCTTGACTTGATACATTTAGTGCTTCATTATTAATTAAACTTGACGTTGTTAAAATATTCTTGAAAAAATGTTAAAACATTACTATATGCAGTTTGATGTATATTTAACAATAAATTTTCGTCATCAATATTTTGGTAAGAATATATTTTTATTTTATAGCACAACGTTTGATTACATTCTGAAACAAAAACTGAGATTAGTTCTTAATGATAAAGTAAAAACCTGTTCGACATTCAAGAGTAAAAAAATGTAAACGACAAATAAGAAAATAATAAACACAAAATATTAACACGAACAAAAACACAAATGTAAACCTAATGGAAATGTTGGAACCACTGAAACCTTTATAAAATCATGAGTACCTTTCCTTTATTTTCCATTAATTACTTTTCCTATAATATCTATTATAATAAAACCAAAATCTGTATACAGGTAGTTTTAACATATTTATTTAAATAACCTTTAACATATCACCACCCACAAACTCACTATATGTTTTTTTTTGTATCATCTTATATAGTGTACATTAATTCTTTAAAAAAATGTATATTATCGGTTACGAACTGTTGTATAACTGCTGAATGTGTGTGTTTCGAAAAGAAAATATTTTCTCGTCATCCGAGAGTAAAATATTCACAATCTTAACAATTCAAAACCACACTGTCAAATAGAACTCAAGAATTAATTTCACATTACTCTACTGAAACCATTACATCATTACTGTTAAAAAAATAACCAGCATTTTGTTTTAAAATTTAGTTCCTTTTTTCGAAACTGACAATAAATAAAGTTTGGTTAATTTTTACTTTTACAATAATTAAAAAGTAATTTTTGTGTAAATAAAATTCGTAGCCATTAATGTTTATTTAAATTGCACAAATATAATGGGGTAATAATTTTACCGCACTTTTTCTGTTTATTTTCCTTCCAGAATTAAGAAACATACTATTTACGATTATTGATTATTTGAGTTTTCCAATAAGACACACGTACATTTTCAAAAACAAACATTACCCTGAATTTAATTATGATGACCATTTAATTGCTTTAAATACATTTTGTGCAATATATTTCGCAAAAACTATGAAGATAGTAAAATTGTGTTAACTGTTAGTAACCAAACAGTAACAATTCAAATAGGCTTCCTATAGCCTGTTCGTAGTTTCTTCACACTTTTTTAATCAAACATTGGAAATATCACCCCATGAATGACGTGTTTGATTTTTTTCCCTAGATATGCTATGTATCACAAATTTTAATATTCTGTTAACATAACACTATCTTATTTTTATCAATATTAATAAAGAGAGGGGGGAAATAGGTGTGTTGGTAATGCTTAGTAAGAATGAGTGAGTGAAGAGATTTGGGCGGCTTTTAATATCGAGGTATTGAGAGCCGATGAGGGTGAAGCGAGGTGAGTATGGAGCAGCGCCGGAATGCAAGGGCGGGGGAAACGGGAGATCCCCGAGAAAACCCGCCGACCAGCGGCATCGTCCGGCACGATTCCCACTTGCGAAAATCGGGAGTGAGCCGGCCTGGGATTGAACCCGGTTCGTCTAGGTGGGAGTCGAGCAGTCTAACCGCTCAGCCACCGCGGCCCATGCCCAGTAAGAAATAGTTCCTATGCTAAATGTTATTACACCGAGTGCGCACGAACGCAGTGCGTTATCTCCTTGGTGTGATTTTCCAGACTTAGATAGGCATTGTTTGCATTAGGCGGAGGAATATCCTGGAAGTAGAACTTAGGCAGAAAATTTGGAAGTAACCGCGAACGGACTAAGATGGCAGCAGACGAAACAAGATGGCGGCCTACAGCAGACAATATCCGGTTGGAGAGAGGCGAGAAGGAATGACAGAGCAGGAGGTATAAAGGTGGAACTTACTTTAAGACGAAATTTATTGTTTGAAAGTCACGTCTGTTTATCACAACGCTGTAACCTTGCCGTAGGTGTGCAACGTGATAACGTTTCTGTGATTTGAATGTTTGCCACAACCCCAACATAATACTAAGCCTTGCCAGATAAATTTAAATAAATAATTAAATAAGTCTAGTAAACATTAAGCACCAATGCATTTAAAAATTTGAGCGGAATGGAAGTTCCCGAGATCAGCGCGAACGTGAGTGCGCAAACCGGCATTGGCACCTCTTCTTTTATAAAGTGTAGACTAGTTATTTTATGAAATAATCTCCAGTTCCATATAGGCGTCTGCCAAGCCACGAGCCTCTTTTACAGTCACTCCTTGAAGATTCAGGAGTGTTGCATTCGCTCCAAAAGCGTTCTGCCTGAAAGATTTTGCATATAAAATGTTTACATATCTGGTACTTATACGTGGCCTAAAGCCGTTTTGTCCCAAAAACTTGTACCCTAAAAGCAATTACCGGCAGGTGTTTGACCTGAAGGAGAATCCTGTAACGACACTTTGCTTAGAAATTCGCTTGAAGTTCATTTATCCAGCTCCATTGCTTTCGCTGAAGACATTTACACTAACGCAGTAATTCTTAAACTGTGATCCCCGGACCCCTAAGGGGGGGGGGGGTTGTTTTTAGTCAGGGATCCGCAAGTGAAAATAATATATATTAGTTTCACTTTTTTTGCTCAGCCATTTTTTATCCTTTAAGCACCCTTTTAAAATAAATATTGCTATGTAAGTAATAAACACAGTGTGTGCATTCCATTACGCTCGGAAGTTAACGTCTTAGACTACAATAAAATATATTTATCGATTATTATTCCAAATTAGGCGGCTTTCAAAAGTGCTCACTTTACCGTGAATAGCCTATAGTTCCCTTTTCATGAAAATGTTGTAACTATTCCGTAACTGTGTAACTTTTTCGTTTATTAATGAAGCTGATTTTTACAAATGTTGAAAACTAAACTTAAGACTGCGACCATTTTTATAGTGAAAAATACACATGAAAATATTTTCTTAGCATGTATTAAAGAAACAGTTGGTGTTGCGGTAAAATGTACTTCATATAATAGGTATCCCCTCGAAATCATAAAGTTTAAGAACCCCTGTCCTAAGTACATTTGTTATATAACCATTAATTCTGTAAATTGGTTTCATACTGTTTCCATTGAAGTTAGTTAGGGTATGCCCTAAACGTGATTTTCCCTAAAAGTGGTAGTCATCTTAAAGGCGTTTGTCATAAAAATGTTACTGGTTCAGCCGTTTCCATTTTAAGTGTAGTCATTAAAGACGTTTATTTGCACAAAGGATTAAAGGGCAAACGACCGTTAGAACCAGAATATTTCCGAACCAATACCAGTCAAAATTTCAGTTATAGTCTCTTCGCGGCTTCTTCGCCCACATTGAATTAAACCTTTGAAATAACACACCATGTATGACATGTTCGGTTGTTTCATATTACAAGTGTTTTATAGTTGGGTTAACTTAGAAGTATTTTATTTTTTGGTTAAATTGAACTTTTAATTATATTTTATCTATAATTTACAATATTTCATTTATAAATAATTAGGTTATAAATAGGGAGAAAATAGGAGTGCTGGTAATGCCTAGTAAGAAATAGTACTTATGCGAAATATTATTACACCGAGTGCGCACGTGTGTGGTGAGCTTTCCTTCTGGTGTAGTTTTCTTAGCTTTGTTTGCATGAGGAGGAGGAATATCCTGGAAGTAGACCTTTAGCAGTGCTTCAGAAAAGTTGGAAGTAACCGTGAATGGAGTACAACCAGAAACCATGTTATTGTACGATGTGGGCGGCTATTTTTGTGTGGTTCTCCGAAAGGGTTGTGTGCAAGTGCAGTAGTTGGTATCGTTAGGTCCTTTTGACGAAACGCCTGTCCGACCATGTGCATGCACATTATATATTATATATCATTCTTCCGAAATCACTGAAATTAGGGTGCTTTTTTCCTCCAACTTTTCATGCGAAAGATTTAATTTTTCCCCGGTCGCTTTTTTTCCTTAAGCCATTTTAGCCTCAATTCAATAGTTTTAAGTTTTGGAAGATTCCCTACCAAAAAGGACTTCTGCCGGCACCTTTGTGGCAAACGTTTTCGTGAACTGGTTTCTCAATGCCGTCGTGTCGGCACGAAACATTATAAATTCAAGGCATACGTCCAGCGGGTGGCGTTTTTTATCCAACACTTCGCGCCGCCATGACAAAAGATGTGAAGCAGATAAATGTATAATGTAAGTAAAAGAAACGTGAGAGTTTTAAAGAAAATTTTTGTCCCGCTTTTGTATTTCATGTCTGCGTCTGCATGGCACCACGGAGTAGATAAGTTCTCAGACACGAAATGGTATGTCGGTTCCTTTGATGTGGAAGTACCCGTTATTTGATTGGCTGCGCTNGAAGAGAGAGGGGGGGGGGTGCGGAGTAGTGAGATTTGGGTGGCTCTTAATATCGTGGTCTTGAGAGCCGATGAGGGTGAAACGAGGTGAGTGTAGAACAACGTCGTAATACAAGGGTGGACGAAACGGGAGATATCAGAGAAAAACCACCAACCAGCGGCATCGTCCGGCACTATTCCTACGTGCGAAAATTCGGGGAGTGACCCATCCGGGAATCGAACCCGGTTCGCCAAGGTGGGAGGCACCTAGTCTGACCACTACACGTCCGCAGTCCCTGGACTCTGGTAACGGGTGTCTGATAGTCTACTGGCTGGTCTGCCTGCTGCGAAAAAAAATGTCCTATTGGCTGGGTTGCCGGCTAGTGAGTTGATTACCAGGCGCTGATTTGCCAACAGCGTTCAGAAATGTTGGTAGCCAGCGCTGCCATTTTCCTGGTGTGTGCGGCTGGAATTCGTGGCATTAGCGGCTCTTCTTATCTACGTATTCCTAAGTACTCTGTAATAATACTATCTATACACACAGCTCTCGGGAGCCGGTTGTCATTATACCACTGAAAGCGTTAGCTTGCGCTGAAACGGAGGACTGCGTGCCTAGTAGATTACTATGTACTTAAATTGCATTTTGGATACACGAACGAGATTAATGCACTGAAAGAAATCCACAGAGAGTATTTAACACAAAAGTTCTGTAATGGCATTTTATTGTAGCGACAACTAAACTTTAGTACTAGCAACAGAATGTTCTGTAATACTTTACAATCTAAATTCTTAACAGAAAATCTAAACATAGTTAAAAGTTATTCTGTTCTGGGAACCATATTTTCTGTAGCAGGAACAGTGTTTCCTGTAGTAGGAACTGTACAGATAGTTGTGAACATAATCTTACAGTATTGTCCCTACTGTGCTGTTTGGTAACTGCAACAGAATGTTTTGTATAAATTACTTTGTTTTTTTTTAAGTTTGCAGAAACATTATGGTATCGACTACAGTCTCGCGGACTGTTAAAGGCACCCTCTAATTCTTTTAAAGGTTATAGAACTAGTGGAATTGACAATACAGAAGATAAATAGGAAAATGTTGCTATTGTGAAGTAGTATTTACTTAGTGAAGGCTGTTGACAATCTGTGAGGGTTATGTGCGTCCTCTAAAGTGTTGACAGACACCGCCATGTTAGGCGTTAAATGTAATAATAGCAACATGTGTGCTGGAATGTCCTATTTGCTTTTACAAAACGTTTATCACTTACATAACCAGGACATAAAAATGAAATAACTAACGCCATATTTTTATTGGTACTACAAATTATCTTATATTAAAGGAGATCACAAGTGAAAATTTGACAGTTTTCGAAAAGTAGTGCGGTCACAATGTATCCTTCCGCCACAGCCGTTCAGTTAGTGAGAAAAATATGTTTGCAATCAAACTCTACGAATCCAGTGGCACGGACTGAAATACTGACAACTTCAGTCCATTACTAAGACTACTATAGCTGGTTGCAATTCCCACCAGTTTTATTTATGTTATGACCAAGTAATTATACTAGTTAGGGTTATATTTATTTCATTGATGGGGGGGGGGAGGGGGATCTAATTCATCGTCTTTCATGAGAAAAGATTGTTTTGCGGCTCTTCTTATGACTAGCCATTTGAACTGCCCATTGTTTTATTTTGATGATGCAGTGGAAAATTTTGCTCGTACGGAAATAACATTAAAATTACTATAACTCGAAAGTTTTAACTCCATCGAAAGAATACAACGGGATAAATATGTCGCTGTTCGTACTGATGCGAGAAATACACACGAAACATTTTCAGTGAAGTTAAATTCGCACAAAAAATCGTTGTTATATATATATATATATATATATTTGTGTGTGTCCATATAAATATATCTATATATATGTGTATAAAACTACGTTAAAAAAGGCGTTAATTTAGCCAACGCGTATTTCAAAATTTCCTGCAAGAACAGAACGCGACAAATATGTCGCAGTTCATACCGATGTGAAAAATGCACAATGTAAACATGTTCACCAAATTTAACTACACGTGTAAATATCATTAGATTTTCAATAAAATGAACTGAGGTATAAAAATATTTTTTTAAGGCCACATACCTTTCAAATATTGTAACAACAGTTTCGAAAAAAAAAAAAAACATATTTACGAAACACTTCAACGAAATAATTTTATTGTTAACGTATTCAATTAACAAAACACTTGGCCTTTTTTTTTAAATAATCCAATTTAAACTTTAGAAAGTAAATACGCTGTCGCTCGCGTCGCGTTTCATGATGATTGAAGAAAATGGCTAGCCAATGCACACAAGTAACATTTTTACGAAGTGGCAGACACCTGTCGATATTTCATTTCACTGAGGAGACTGTTTTATAAAGGTAACTTCAACGAACTACATTTAATGAAATATTCCGGTAAGAAAATAATTAACTGTATACATAATATTCCAACATCACCAGCAAGGAATCCTCGCATATATATGTATATATATAATGACAAAAGAGGGTATGGCATTCATTAGATGGAGACATTCCACATTACCGTAATATACGCATGCTCTACCATAATATTTTATAATATTTTTGAATTTCATANAAGATTGTTTTGCGGCTCTTCTTATGACTAGCCATTTGAACTGCCCATTGTTTTATTTTGATGATGCAGTGGAAAAGTTTGCTTGTACGGAAATAACATTAAAATTACTATAACTCGAAAGTTTTAACTCGATCGAAAGAATACAACGGGATAAATATGTCGTTGTTCATACCGATGTGAAAAATGCACAATGTAAACATGTTCACCAAATTTAACTACACGTGTAAATACCATTAGATTTTCAATAAAATGAACTGAGGTATAAAAATATGTTTTTTAAGGCCACATACCTTTCAAATATTGTAACAACAGTTTCGAAAAAAAAAACATATTTACGAAACACTTAAACGAAATAATTTTATTGTTAACGTATTCAATTAACAAAACACTTGGGCTGTTTTTTTAAATAATCCAATTTAAACTTTAGAAAGTAAATACGTTGTCGCTCGCGCCGCGCTTCATGATGATTGAAGAAAATGGCTAGCCAATGCACACAAGTAACATTTTTACGAAGTGGCAGACACCTGTCGATATTTCATTTCACTGAGGAGACTGTTTTATAAAGGTAACTTCAACGAACTACATTTAATGAAATATTCAGGTAAGAAAATAATTAACTGTATACATAATATTCCAACATCACCAGCAAGGAATCCTCGCATATATATGTATATATATAATGACAAAAGAGGGTATGGCATTCATCAGATGGAGACATTCCACATTACCGTAATATACGCATGCTCTACCATAATATTTTATAATATTTTTGAATTTCATANCAGATGGAGACATTCCACATTACCGTAATATACGCATGCTCTACCATAATATTTTATAATATTTTTGAATTTCATATTCTTTAGCTCAAAAAATTGTGTTTTATTGTAAAAGTATAGTTTAAACAGTGAATGTTGTAATTATCATTAAATTTCCAAATTATAGTTTTTACTGCCGAGTACTATTCATCGCTAAGGTCGCCAACATAAAAACAAACATCCCGCAACAACCATCAGTTGACACAATACTTTACAAATGAGGGCGTTTACTGTTTATATGCTGTGTAGATTGATCGTAGTGTCTGTCAAACTTACTGAAGTTATATGAAATGCAGTATACTGTGGGCGGCCATCACTACTACGCACGAGCTTGTCAGCCCATCAGTTTTCTACATACTATCCCAACCTAACAGGACCCTCCCTATAAACTAACCTACGATAAAGGGCGAATAAGCGTTTTTATAGTTTAAACTAACAAAACCTACATGAAATATTCATTAAACGAGTGTTTTACAGTTCAAACCACACTCTTCGATTTATGTGAGGTAATTATATGAACGATTGTGCTGTTGTAATTTTAATTTCCTTAAACACTCACTCGTCTCAAGTCCTGCTCAAGATGTGTACACTATCAGCCACCACGGATCAATTTCAATTTATTTTAATAGATTTTATATTTATGTTTCGCCTCTTGTTAATTTAAGTAATTTCATGGATTTTTATGTTTACGATTACGTACAGTATGTCATACCTGGTGAATTGTAGGAAAATGCATTCAAGCCTTGACTTCGGCAGTGTTAAGAAAGTCTGAGTAAAAAAGACTTATATTTGGCATATTAATGACATTTGCATTCGGGGTTGATGGCAATGTTACTTATACATATGGCGCAAGGATACAAACTACGTAAAGAAGTAGACCCACACAACATTTTTGAAAAGTGGCGAACGGACAGCGACCAGCCTGCAGCCTCGGTGCAATGTCATGTACTATGCGCCGCTTCCCCTTCCTGATGATAANGCGAACGGACAGCGACCAGCCTGCAGCCTCGGTGCAATGTCATGTACTATGCGCCGCTTCCCCTTCCTGATGATAAGCACTGATAGTACTGATGAGTCAACAGCGTTCGTCAGCCGTAAGGGAACAAACAATATGTAGTAAACCAAAAATATNGCACTGATAGTACTGATGAGTCAACAGCGTTCGTCAGCCGTAAGGGAACAAACAATATGTAGTAAACCAAAAATATTTTGTTCGTCAGTAAGATCGTAGTTTCAGAACTCTCGGCAGTGGTATTCTTTCAAGGTATAAAATTAGGTATCACAAGTTTTATTTCTCTCTTGATTTACAATACTATTTACTCACAGAAAACATACTAATACTTGTTTAACTTAGGAAAATAAATTTTTAGAAACACATAAATTGTGTTTTAAGTATATATTTTTATCGCATTTGTTGGGATTTTCGATCAGGACTATTTTGTATTTAATGATGCTAACATCTGCACATCTGTACATATTTCAGAGAACCTTCAACTTGAATCGCTCGTCAAAATTTTTTTTTGACTGGAATTGCTTAATCTTTGCAGCTCTTATTAGAAACACAGAGCTTTCAGTAGCCAATACAACCTCGCGTAGGGCACCACCCAGCGGTGAGCGGAAAACGAGTGTCAGTGATCGTCAGCAATAACAATATCTGGCTGGCATCACTGAAATAACTGACCAGTGAAATCTGCTAGTATCGGAAGGCGGCGTAGGTAGGTAAAGACTGTGCACGGTCAAGGTTAATTCTACTACAGGTTGGGAAGAACAACGTTAAAGTTTTCCAAAGGGACGTTTTTCGCCACTAGGTAAGCGCTAGTGTTGGAAAGCTAACAGATTTTCTCTCATTCATACGTTAAAAAACTGGAATATTGCAATAATTATAAATCAAATATTAATAACTTCGTAACTAGGTAAAACCTTTCTCTTTTATTATTCACATAATTTTAAATTTTAATAAAAAGTTACCTTTTGGAACACTGCGCACCTAGCGGCGGAAATGTTATCTATGCCGAACTCTCCCACGAGGAATCTCGTTTTGTTCCTAAGCCTAACCTTACTAGAATAAACCTCAGCACGGCGAACTGGGCACTTTTAAAACCCTGTTTAAAATCTACTTGCGTGTACGTTGTGTATTTTTCCACAATTTGTAAAATTAGCATTGCCTTGGGCCTCATCACTTTATTCATGCGTCCGTCAAGTGAAACTTCAAAATTATTATACAAGTAGACGCTTGACGAATTCGCATTCTTATGCGCGTGTGCATGAAAAAAGCGAAAGCAAAAGAAACCATTTCAGTTTTCACAAATGTTTACCTAACACTTTTAAGTCAACGTTAAGGTGGCCGCCTCGGCAGGCCGTCGAACGGTGTGCAGAGCTCCAGCAGAAAACGTATTAAGGGGCCCGCCTGCCCGGCGCTCGAACTGCGTTGCAGTGTGTTTGAAATCCCGGTTTTCTCACGAAACTATTGAACGTGCGTCCTATGCGCTAAACTACGAAAAGAACACATACTTCAGACTATGTCTGTCGATTACTTTTAAGACGTCACGCACATTATAAACACCATTTCAGAGCACTCCAAAATGGTCAAAAACAGCTTTTTCAAAGCGCTGTATTAAAAATTATAAGCGTTATATACACGCAAAAGTACTCTAGAGACATGCATTGAACCTTGCTACAAACTTTACACTAATAAATTTATAGGGTCACCGCTTAAAGTCCCATAGGTACGCGCAGCACTACGAGAACACTGCACGCCAGTTCAGAGCCCTGCGCGTAGTGGCGATGGCGCACTTGTAGCGCGTGCCAGTGTAGCCCTTACAGCTCTCGCGTTTCTCGGCCCCAAACGCGGTAAAAATCCCCAAGCAGGCGGGCCCCTTAAAAAACAGTCTTAACGTTACTGAGTGAGGTCTGCTTACGAATTGCATTTAAGAAACGTTACGCGTCTGTATACGTTTTTCAGTTCCTCCATTTCTCTCTAAAGCATTTTTTGTGATAGTGAAAATGGCTCAGACGGGTGTTTTCACGGTAATTTTTATCATAACGTCATAAAATGGTAGGGTCTCTGCTGAAAGTCTCGCAGAGGTGCGTTGTCGACGGCAAGACTGCACGCGGGTTCATTGCTTTGCGCGTAGAGGCGACGAGAGAGTTGATGCGCACGCCTAGGTCGCCCCTAGTGCTGCCACGCTTTTAGACCTCAGGCGTGCAGAATTCCTTCAACCTTAAGCCATGGAACTATTTCCCCTCCTTCGTTGGTAACTTTCATGTGCGTACGCCTGTGAGTGTGCCCGTTAAAGCACGTACACGCACGAGTGACGACATTTTTCAAAGGTCGATATCAAAAGCGGTTATTTGAAGGAGCGTGAAGAGCGGCTGGTGTGGAGGCAGCGTGAGCGGNGTCTAGGTCGCCCCTAGTGCTGCCACGCTTTTAGACCTCAGGCGTGCAGAATTCCTTCGACCTTAAGCCATGGAACTATTTCCCCTCCGTCGTTGGTAACTTTCATGTGCGTACGCCTGTGAGTGTGCCCGTTAAAGCACGTACACGCACGAGTGGCGACATTTTTCAAAGGTCGATATCAAAAGCGGTTATTTGAAGGAGCGTGAAGAGCGGCTGGTGTGGAGGCAGCGTNCTTCTCCCCCCTCTCGAAATTCTGCCTCTCCGAGCACTGATTGATTCCCGCCTCGCCGCTCCGCCTCAGCTCATCGTTGTCAACGTGCTGACTTCACTAACCCATACGTCTCGTCTCCCATTCATGCATTTCCCCCCCCACAGCATCCGCATGTCTGCGTTTTGGGTTCACGTCCTGCCCATTATATAACCTGTACGGCTATTCTTGTGTTTTCCCACTGGGCCGCTTATAACTCTCTTCATGATTAATTCTGCAATTTTCAAAGCCCCGCTTAGGATCCACTTTTCCTTCTCAATTTGTATCCTTCCACCACAGGTAAGATTAGCACTTTATTCATGCGCCAGCCAAGTAAAAAAGTAGGAATATAAATGCGTTACTATAGTCTATTAGCGGTTTATTCACACTTTTTGAATAAAACCTTTGAAAAATCATCCCATATATGATGTGCATGGCTATTTCCTAAATATGTAATGTATCACGACAATTGTATACTCGTGTTTATTTACATAAACGTAACTTAGTTTTGGTAAAATCGAACTCTCGTGTATTTTGTCTATAAATTATAATATTTCATTTAAAATTAATGTGAATAAAAACAGGTCAAAAATAGGTATGTTGCCAATGCCTCGTAAGAAATAGTTCTTATACGAAATAGTATTACATTGAGTGCGCACGAATGCGGTGCGTGGTACCTTTCTTGTATTATTTCTAGACTCGGTTAAGCTTTGTTTGCGTGAGTTGGAGAAATATCTTGCAAGTAAAACTTAAGCAGGGCTTCAGAAAAGTTGGAANCGGTTAAGCTTTGTTTGCGTGAGTTGGAGAAATATCTTGCAAGTAAAACTTAAGCAGGGCTTCAGAAAAGTTGGAATTAATCGAGAATGCACTAGAATATGCACCTTAGTGTGTGTAAAATAAGAAATTCTACCTTTGGTGACCACCAATTACAACATTATACTCGCAGTACAACGTCAAGTGTTAAGAACTATTTGTTATTGGTTCGCTGCCAACTTAACCACGAGCCTGCGTGCCAGTGTGTAATGAAGTAGTTACACACAGAGATTTTTTTTCCAAAGGTTTCGTAAGTGCTTAATTTACCGTGAACTGCCTGTATTAATAATTAGTCTCCTATGCTTGACCGGCTACACACACTTATTACACTAATCGTTGCTCACTTATACATTGTTGATAAATATAAATAATATACAGTAATGTTATTATAATTTTTACGCCAGTGATTGTTACAGTTGACATTAAATAAGGTAATTTTATCAAAAAATATACCTTACTAAAAAAATAATTGCTGATAAAATATTTTGTTTGTGGCGAGTCTAACGGGCTGCATGAGACCCACAGGCAATTAAACGAATAATAGCACTTACGGGCACTGTTTTCCGCTGTAATTTTCTTTAAAGTTTAACTGGGCAATATTGGAAGCCCTCATTAGCTACTTGTTTCTTGCCTCTCTGTATCCTTTCGCCGCGAGTTAATATAAACATTGCCAGACTTTTCAAAATAACAGCCTACTTTACCTGCACAATAAAGATGCATCAAGTTATAATTACCGTGATTGACAGTGCGACTAAATGTAAATGAACCTTACCGTATAATATTATTTCGTTAAAAAAAATTGTATTTTATGATGTCCATATAGGCAATAGCGTTTTCGCCCTATATTATGTTTACCCAAGTCCACAATAAAAGCGAATTTTTGTTGACTTTCTTCCTGCAACCACATAAAATCAAAATAAATGTTGAGAAGTAAGTGTTTATACTTACGTTACAGAACGAGTATCAGTAATTCAAATCGAAGTTACGAAAATAATTTTAAAACATTTACATCAGTTATTGCTGAAATATTTTTATATACATTCCTAAAATTATTCGCAATTGAACATTGTATAAAGTATATTTTGATATAAAATATACTCGTATCCTTGTTTCCAATAAAGGGCATAATATTGATTTATTTTAACTTTCGTATGCATTCTAAGAAACGTTGGTCATTGGAAGGCATTGACTTGCAATTCATGACATCAGCTGAACCTCAACAAATAGCTAGAAACGTCTCATTTTTACTCTGCTGCGTTCGAAAATGTTCTCAATGATTATATAAAAAATAAAGGAGGCTGCAGTTAATTTTCACTCAAACTTTCCACAGTTAAATTGTAGGATTACCTCTTCAGGTCACGTGCTTGCACTCCACGCGATGGAGAAACTATGTTCCAGTATAGGGACTTGCGATAGGAGCTCTCGACGCACGTGTCAATTTCGTCTTTAGGGTAAGTTCCCTATCTTCTATAGCGCTAGAATAAAAAAACACAGTTTCAGGTAGACGGACACAGAAGAAGGAAAGAACGAGTTACTGGAACTGGGATATCAGTGACCTTGGTAGCCACGAAACTGTGTAAATTGCTCCACTTGACTAGAAATCGGTGAAAATTGCTCCCCTGGGATGACTCCATTACCTGGAGTTTGCTGAATTATCAGTGATTTCCTCTTATTTCCAAATATATTAGTGTTCGAAACAGTTATATAACAGTAAATTGCAGTCAGTAGTAGCAAAATAGGCGAATCTTTAGTGCCTAGTTCTTCGCTGATGTTAGCCATTGTATTTGAAATAGGGTACATGCATAGGATGATTCGAACCCAACCACCGACATGGTGTTTTTTTTATATTTACGATAACCGAATCGTTAATTAGGGGGGCAAGAGGTTCTTCGTGTATACAAACGCAGAAACCACAGATATTTCACTTTTTAAATGGTGATGTATGGATAACCACAGTACGAAAAATTATCCAGTACTGGCTTTACGATTGCAACCATCCGGTAATCGTGAAGAGTGACAGGGGACGTGTAATCCATTTTCGTATGCTTGCGCTGTCTACTGAATGAGATAATGCTCGTTAGATTTTTCATCTTAGTATAATAGAATCTCACCATAATTTAAAATATCAACAATTTTCCGAATTGGAGTTTAACTGACTGATTTTTATGCTAAATACTGCATAAATATGTAGCTTACTATGGATTAGAACCAAGAGCATCGTCGGCAAGGATGTTCGTTGACTTATGGTGCGTCATAAAAATGTCAGGAGATATGGCCGAAACCAGCGTTGCGGACTTTGCGTCGCATCGAAAGAGTTCACAAGCAGCCTCAGCATTCGTTTCCGCATGCCTTGCGACAAGCATTTTTTAACACTTTCACTTTGTCGCGGAAACAGAAAGCTAGAAGGAAAATGTACATTTCTCAAGTACGAGTTGCCGTGCCGATAGGCAACTAGTGTTACGTTACTGTGATGCGGGCGAGCGTAACCAGAACGGGTACCTGGAAATTTCCTTCCAACTCTTCATGACGTCCCGAATTATACGTTCGGCGTTGGCTACCTGTTGTATAAACTACCTCGCAGAGTGTTCGAAATCAGCCTTTTTTATGAAACCATTTAACGTGTTCTTACTGTACCGATACTCTAAAAAGAAAACGCACTTCGTCTGGAGACAAAGGACAAACAAAACTCTATAAATACATCATTTACATTAGAAATACTATTCCCGAGCCCTTTAACACAGTTAAAAACTGCTTTTTCCCACTGCGGTATTCCAAAATATACTTGTCGAAAACATGTAAAACTATTATAGGCACCTGCACCGAACTTTGTTGAAGACATTTCACAAATAAAATTAAATTGTCACCGCTGTAAAGTCCCATAGACGCAGCACGGCGAGTACACTGCACACCAGTTCAGAGCCTTGTGGATAGGAATAATGTGTACTGAGAGAACAGTTTGCTCCAGCCAACAAAATAATTATGTTTATAGATCCAAAATTTATTTAGCTGCCTCAACAAATATATTTTTTGAGTAAACAAAATTTGAAAAGAAACAAAATAAATTTTATTCGTGTAACAAATTACATGACTGAATGAACAAAACCTCTGCGTTGGGTCAAAATAAATGAAAGTAACAAAATGAAATATTTAGTTTAATAAACTGTATATAATTGTTTGGACACTTATTTGATTTCCTTCGTTCTAAAATACAGATCGAGAGTTTTTTTTGTGACAAATAAGACAGTAACAGTGCTTTTTAGTGCATTTACTGATGCTTGATAACGGTACAGTCTACACATCCTAATAACACAAGTTAAACAGGAAAATTAAAACAAAAGTTGTAGAACTAGAAATATTTATATGCGTACGTTACATAATAACTGGAGAGCCAAAAAAACTGGTATAGGCGTGCGTATACAAATAACAGAGGTATGGAACCAATCAGAGTAACGCGATGCGGTCGGCAGCGCCTATATAACCCAACAAGCGTCTGGCAAAGTTGCTAGATAGGTTACTGCTGCTGCAATGGCCTGTTATCAAGATCTAAGTGAGTTTTAACGTATTTGTTATAAACGGCGCACGAGAGATGGGACATAGCATCTCCGAGGTAGCGATAAAATTTGGATTTTCGCGTACGACCATTTCACGAGTGTACCGTGAATATCGGGAATCCGGTAAAACATAAAATTTTCGACATAGCTGTGGCTGGAAAAAGATCGTGAAAGAACGAGACAAATNCTGCGGCCGGAAAAAAATCGTGAACGAACGGGACAAACGACGACTGACGAGAATCATTAAACGTGACAGACGAGACGTGCAACCCTTTCTCAAATTGGCGCAGATTTCAATGCTGGGGCGTCAACAAGTGCCAGCGTGCTAATTATTCAACGGACCATCATTGATATGGGCTTTCGGAGCGGAAGGCCCACTCGTGTACCGTTGTTGACTGCACGACACAAAGCTTTACGCCTTGCCTGGGCCCGCCAACACCGCCATTGGACTGTTGATGACTGGAAACACGTTGCCTGGTCTGACGAGTCTCGTTTCCAATTGTATCGGGCGGATGGACGTGTACGGGTATGGAGACATCCTCATGAATCCATGGACC
>NQII01001175.1:153389-191709 GCA_002778355.1 Clitarchus hookeri | reverse complement strand
TATGGAGACATCCTCATAAATCCATGGACCCTACATGTCAACAGGGGACTGTTCAAGCTGGTGGAGGCTCTGCCATGGTATGGGGCGTGTGCAGTTGGCGTGAAATGGGACCCCTGTTACGTCTAGATACGACTCTGACAGGTGACAGATACGTAAGCATCCTGTCCGATCACCTGCACCCATTCATGTCCATTGTGCATTCCGACGGACGTGGGTAATCCCAGAAGGACAATGCGACACCTCACACGCCGAGAGTTGCTACAGAGTGGCTCCAGGAACACTCTTCTGACTTTAGACGCTTCCATTGGCCACCTAAATCACCAGACATGAACATTATTGAGTATATCTAGGATCAAGGATGCCTTGCAACATGCTGTTCAGAAGAGATCTCTACCGCCTCGCACTCCTATGGATTTGTGGACTGCCGTGCAGGATTCATGGTGTGAATTGCCTCCTGCATACCTTCAGACATTAGTCGAGTCCATGCCACGTCGTCTTGCGGCACTTCTGCGTGCTCGTGGGGTACCCGACAATATATTAGGCAGGTGTATCAGTTTTTTTTTGCTCTTCAGTGTATATTAACTGTATCTATTTAAAAACATTCCAATTTCATCAGATGTCAGTTTAGCTTAGATGGTTAGGGTAAAGCGCTTGAGAGTTAACGATCTAGATTCGAATTTCGGGCGGGTTTCAATTTATTTTATATTAACCGAAATAGTTTAATGTACGTAGAGTCAAACAAATACTCAGTTTAACCAGCCAAATCTTAGTCTGGGGCTAGCTAATGAGAAAAACAAAATAATTCGGTAAAAAAAAAAAAAAACCAATATTTCGTTGCCCCTATACAAACAATTAATTTGGTTGCACCAAACAAAATTTGTTTTATTTGACAAAACCTTTTTGAATGTGGCACTATGCGCGCGTCAGTGTCGCCCTTATCTCTCCCTGGTTTTGTGCATCAAACGCACAAAAAAGCTTCAGAAGAGCGGTGCCCATTAAAGTACAAGTTCCTAAGGTTTTTTTTTCTTTCGAGGCACAGTGATACGGGCTACAATAACGCGCGCGCCCAGCGCCCCGTCGCCACTACGCGCAAGGCGCTGAAACCTGCGTGCAGTGATTCCGCTGTTACGCTTACCTATGCAAATTATATCTTCAACAGTGGGATTTTATTACACTCGATGAAATCCCATGGATTGAACTACAACTTTACAGTTTCATCTTTTTCCAACCTAAAATTGCTGTTTTTGACAATTTTCACAATTTGTTTTCCTCTAGAATAAATTTAATATTGTAAAAACAAAACTGTGTGGACTTAGATGATTGTCTTTTATCTTTTCTGACAAAAAGTCGTATTCCCAGGACACTTATTTGCTAAGGCACGCGTAAACGCGCAAACAACCAATGCACAGTAAATACGTCCGGAGTACTGACTCTTGACAACACTACAACATATGCAACCGTTTTTTAATCACGTCTTTTCTACCAAACATCTGCAGCGCACTTCGTGCGCCAGCGAAATTATGGCGTCCAGCATTCTCATACGTTTTACCGTTATATGCAGTTGCATTATCAAAGACGCATTAACTTAAAAAAGTACTAACTAAAAAATATTGAAATTAATCTATAAATTATAGTGAGTGAGTGAAGTGATATGGGCGGCTCTTAACTGCGAGGTCTTGAGAGTCGATGAGGGTGATTGAGGCGAGTATGGAGCGGCGCCGGAATGAAAGTATGGGAGAAACGGGAGACCCCCAAGAAAATCCGTCGACCAGCGGCATCGTCCGGCACGATTCCCAAATGCGAAGATCCGGGAGTTGTCCAGCCGGGGACTGAACGCGGTCTGGCTTGGTGGGAGGCGAGCAGGCTAACTGCTCATTCACCGCGGCCGCAATAAATTATACCCACCAAATAATTAAATTAATAAACAATCCAATATGAAAATAAAAATCAATCTCTTTAAAAAACGAAGAAGAATAAATACATTTAATATGTGCTGACAGGTAAGACAGTTTATACTAGAAGTTTCAGCATGGGGATAAAGAAACGCGAATAGCAAATTATGAGGTATATTACTACAATTTTAAGAGCACAATCTAATCTGTACTTAATATGAGTGGCTGGACGAATATTCGGTATGTAGAGCATGACTAACCTAACCTGCTTTGTCCGTGAATCATGCTTTATTTATCAGGATGTGTTTATGTGAAGCATTTGATGTTCGTGCCTGATTGATCGCCTCACATAGGAACGCTTGAAAGGGTGTTTTCCAAAGTGATATAACTTGATAGTATTTCACTCAGTACAACTGACTACTTATTGCTGGTGTGCTGGAACAGGAGTTTGCAGTAATAAGAGTAATTGGTGACAGAGATACATTACGCTAATATTTCAAAAATACTACTTCGTTTAAGTAATTTAGATACTAAAGAGTAGTTAACTTCACGAAAATATCTCCAGGTAATTCCCGAAAAGAATCATTGTTATTGACGTGGTGTTTCTGAAGACGTTAGGACATTATCATTTTCTTGCAGGAAACGTCGTTCAAAATCTTACAGTATGTGGTCGTATCAATTGGTTGTATCTTGTGACAAGGACATAATATACAGAACGTTTTACAGTAAGTGAACCACGAAAATAACACGTCAAGATCTCTTTTCAAAACAACGAAATGTGCAGAAAACTATACTGTTTGTAGTATTTGAAGCGTTCTCTGTGTGAGTTTCCATGTTGTACAGTAGTACAGACATAAATTAATGAGTTAATTTATTTTAAATTCGTTGACAGTAAACACAGCAAATCTAGTTATTTTCTGTGGCACAATCTTGGTATTAGTGTCACTGACCTGGGAAGGAAAGATATCACGACTACCATATTCCCACCTCTGGCCCTGTAGACATTCAGTATCTTGCGACCGAAAATAAATTCGCGGTACGTAATTTCAAAGTTATGGTACTCTTTATTTAAGTCACTGTACATACGCTATATGTTCGCGTTAACTCCTGTCTTTAAAAAAAATTATCAAAATTTGTTGTTGCTTCATCTAAAAAATTAAAGAGTTCCAAGTAAATTGCTAATATAAATTTAAATTTCAAATTTGACATAAGCGTGTGACTTTGTTTCTGGGTCTTCGCAGTTTAACGTGAACGTGGTATACCTGGCTCAGAATAACATCATGTGTATCAATCAGAACACGAGGCAAATAAACCAAACGCTTGCTTGAGACACGAATTTTACTTGTAATCAATTTGCTCTATACAGTTTCTGTTTTCACCACATTTAAGTCTCTTGAAGAGAAAGGAAAATTCAAACATTTGCTATCTTGAATTCACCACAAAATTTTTTGACCCTCTAACTGTGATAAACTGCGACGGCACGGCAGTATGGAAGAAACAAGCGATACTCTCTCCTGTACTGAGTTTACTATACATTTTTTGCTGAGGTTGAACACTAATTATGTGGAAATCTGGGGTGAGTTACTGACTGGGCGGGTTTCTTGCTGTATTTTCTGCAGTTTTATACTACCACAGTAGTGGAATAACTGCCATCCCGAGTGTAGGCAGCCACACACCAAGGTGACCACGAACTTACTGACCGTTCTACGTATTATTCTGCACAGCCATCAGTATTTTATATCTATTTACATAAAGCTGGGCTCACAACCATCCTTCGCACCCGTCAGTGTCCGTCCGTCAGTCAGTCATCCGTCTCTTTTTTTTTTCGTCTGTCAGTTGAAAGCGATTCACAACAATCCGTCATCTCTTAATCCTTCCGTACAGCAAAATTTCAGTGTGTGAACTGAACATAGTCATCTTTCTTTAGTTGGAGGTATATTTTGGTTGGAAATGCATTTTCGAGAGAGATAAATTTTGGGGAGATAATTTTTTTACATGATAAGAATTTATACTGAATTATTGTTCACATTTGAAATTCCTGAATTCGCCAGCACAGATAATAAACACAGATCCACCGTCTTGCATAATGTCGTCAGAAGACGGTGGCCCATCCGTCGGTCCGTCGAGAGTTAAAGTTTGAGAAAAATTTAACGCATTGACGGATAGAAAAAAGTTGCCCTGCGATTGGTCGCAGATCACCTGACCGCCGGACGGACGGGCGACAGACGGGTGCGACGGATGGTTGTGAGTCCACCTTAAGTTGCATTTAAATATGATATTGAACAATAGCATGCCTACGTATTACAACTAGACGAAATTGCACTATTCGATTTACAGATTTTTTTTGCAGCTATGTATGAATTTTATTTTACAGAGTGAGTTTCAGTGTCACTACTATGTAGTTTTATTTACACATGAACACTTTTAACAACATGCCTATTCTTTATTAAATTTAAATATATATACGTCATGACCATGAGTATAAACCCGATTAACAGTGACAACTGCGACGAAACGACGAAAGCGGTTCGTAGTTGACTCTTTACTTCATAGAGATACTAATGGCCCATCCTTTTTCCCTAGTTTCCTTGAGCATTCCTAGACGGGCATACATGTAGGCTATTGATGAGGGCGCGAAACACGACATTCGAAAATGTACCACTTGAAAGCTATCCAAATATTTATATGTATAATGACTCAGGCAGTGAATGAAAATGTGATCTTGCAAGAGGTCTTGCGGAAATATAAAGTTAAATTTGTTTGGCCGTTCTTAGAGTTACAAGTGTACACATACCTACTAAAAAGTTCTACTTGGTAAATAATGGTGCAAAAGACAGAAATAAAAGTGCATTGTGCATACTTGGCAACAATGAGGCATACTTAACGATTTAAAACAAACTGTGTCATGGCTACGCTTAAATACATATTTCTTACCTAACGTAGGATTTATTACCGAATCAGAGGTGCCCATCTGAAACCTACAATGCAATGGTACGAGGCAAAAGTTTTTGATGCAAATAAATTTGAAGAAAAAAGGAAATGTATTGTTAGGTTGTGTTTTATTGATATTTTTTCAGATCTTGGGTAAGCGAGTTTCATATACCTTCGTAAGCTTCGTCAAATAAAACTTGCATGGGATTCGACCACCACAAAGATAGCATTCAACCAGTTGCACCTCGGAAACTAAGCAAAATGCGTTACCACTAAACTTTTAGCAAATATTTGCCAGTTATTATTGGGCTCTGTAAAAAAAAAAGTTTTCGGCAGCACAAAACTACAAATAGTAAGTTAAGTGGTTTGCAATAGGTGTTGGAAGCAACATTCGCTTTAGCAGTAAGGACTCGGATTACATAATTTACATAACTCCCCCCCAGATTGTTTTTTTCTTGATGTAAGGACATATCGCACACGGAAAAAAAAAGTTTTTAGTGTTTTATGACTATTTTTTCTTTCACTTTTACGTTGCATGCACTAGATTCCAGATATACCGGTTTCGCCTGCTACGAAATAACGCACTACACAACTCCTTAGTAGGGCCACCTGTTTTTCTCGAAAAGATTTACGCGAAGACTAGAATCCAGTGGTCTATGACATACGTGAAGTTTGCCTTTGGTTATTGGTCACGTGTCTTTGTCGGGAGACAGTTCCTTACCTGGCTGGGCCAATCAGAATTACGTAACTCCGACACTGAGTGTCCACGATTCGCGGGCAGGCACCTGCAATGCGTGACAGTTAAAATCATCCACTCACGAAAGTGGATATGAACTGCAGTGTTTTGGAGTACTATTAGTCCTGAAATCTTTTCGCTAAAAACAGGAGGCCCTACTCCTTAGCTGCCATACTGAATGTGAACGTGAAAGCGTTTTCCCGTTCGTTTCTGTAAGATGCCNCAGGAGGCCCTACTCCTTAGCTGCCATACTGAATGTGAACGTGAAAGCGTTTTCCCGTTCGTTTCTGTAAGATGCCAGACTAGAGCTGAACGGCCACAGTCACGCCCAAATTGGGGGGAGGAAACTTGCCTGGCCTCCATTGTCGTGAACGTACAACTTCAATTTTTCCCGTGACGAGGGATCTCTAAGTCCTGCGGCAATGTGTTGTCAAACAAAGCAACAACAGGAGTATTTTTACTTTGAAATATTTCCGCTCCGACTTGCAAGAAAGGATAACATATTATCTCGAACTAAACCTCCCTTTGATAGTATTAACTTAGTTCCTAATTTTCGACCAACGCATTTTTTCTATATTTTTCTAAGTGTTAGAGGCACGAATGATATGCTGTAACCCNCAAGTTTTCTAAAGCCCTGCTGATGTTCTACTTCCAGGATATTCCTCCGCCTAGCACAAACAAAGCTTAACCGGTATAGAAAATTACACCACAGAGACCACGCACAGCATTCGTGCGCACTCAGCGTAATAGTATTTTGCGTAGAACTACTTCTTACTAGCTATTACCAACTCACCAGTTTTCTCACTGTTTTTATTAATATTAATTATTAATGAAATAAAAATGTTTATAGATAAAATATAAGTAAAATTTCATTTTAACCAAATATAAGGTACTTATATATTTACAGAAGTATAAAATGTTTGTGACACATGGCATATTTAGGAAATAACCNATAAGTACAATTTCATTTTAACCAAATATAAGGTACTTATATATTTACAGAAGTATAAAATGTTTGTGACACATGGCATATTTAGGAACACCTAATACATCGCGTATTTTTCAAAGGTTTATATTCAAAAAGTTTAAAGAAATCGCGCATAGAAAGCAGTACGGTGCCCAGTGGCGTGTGGTGAAGTGTTGCAACTTAAGCTGGTGCTTGCCCAGTACTGTACACACTCGGCGCTCGCAGAGGCAACCAGTGACCAGAGTGGGGCCGGGAGAAACCTAATGTATTGCGGTCACTTACGAGAGAGCGGCGAGGCACCCATTACACACGTGTAGGCTGTTGACGGTAAAGTAAGCACTTTTGAGGCCCTAGTTACATTTACTTGCAGCAATTTTTTAATCTTTTTAACAACCTTTTTAAATAAATTTCGCAACGTAAGCAATAAATACAGTGTGCATATTCCACCGCACACAGAAGTTAAAGTCTAAGGCTGAAATAGAATATGTTTATTAACTGTGCTTCCAAATGAAAGGACTTGTAAAAGTGCTCACTTTACCGTGAATAGCCTATTGCGTGACGGCAACTGCACTACTGCGTTTAAGTGGCCGATGTGTAAACTATCAAACGATCAGGTATAGTGCATCTGTACTATGTTCTTGTATGCGTGCGCGCAGGGCGCATGCCCCTGTGCAGTGCGCGGCCAAGTGTCAAGGTCAAGGGCACGCCTCGCAGGTTAACAAACAAGCCGGCGACGACTGCGAACTGGTTTGTGCGCGCGCACGCGGCTGTCATGCGCCGGACTCGGTGTCGCCAACCACGCAGCCTTGGCGACGATTTACACCGGCTGCTGACAACACCGGGCCTCGCTCGCGGCCCGTGCAGCTCCGAGTCGCGAAGGCCGACTGTATTCTAACGTAGCTCCGTCGCGGCTTAGTGAGCACGCCTGACATCACACACTGAATCAAATATCTGCCCGTGACTGCATGTGGTTTGACAAATGGCTTCACTCCCAGCTACATTAAACTTTTCTAAAGTACTGCTAAAGTTCTACTTCCAAGATATTCCTACGCCTTGTGCAAACTATTCTTAAACAAGTCTAGAAAATTACACCAAACGGACCACGCACAGTATTCGTGTGCACTCAGTGTAATTATATTTTTCATAAGAACTATTTCTTATTAGGCATTACCAACACATGTATTTTCTCCCTACGTACGAAACTTATCGCTAAGGAACCAAAAGCTATCGTGTTTGCTCAAATAAAATTCAAACCTATTTTAAGCATAACCTGCACGACGTCAGTAAACTTACCGATACATTAGTCGAATGCTGCAAGAATTATAGGTATAATTATTATAAATAATGAAAAAGGGANTATTAGGCATTACCAACACATGTATTTTCTCCCTACGTACGAAACTTATCGCTAAGGAACCAAAAGCTATCGTGTTGCTCAAATAAAATTCAAACCTGTTTTAAGCATAACCTGCACGACGGNAAGCATAACCTGCACGACGTCAGTAAACTTACCGATACATTAGTCGAATGCTGCAAGAATTATAGGTATAATTATTATAAATAATGAAAAAGGGAACTTAATGCTACGGTGCAACACATATGCACAGCAGAAATGGGATGGCTTTTGTTTCTTAGCATGGTAGCAAACCGACCAGAACGCGAACGTAATGAAAACTTGCCGTCAGCAGAATAAAAGATTATGCAAATACATCACTTCCTTCGAATATTTTTATACTCGCCAGTAGCCAATATAAACCTAGTGAGCCGAGCTAAAAGTAAAACATGAAACCAGTTTTACCACTGGTGTATATGTAACAGGGGGGGGAAAAGTTGATCAGCAACTTACAGTGTTTAATAATTTTTTATCAGTAAAGTAGTATGTGCTTTATTTTTATGCTTCAATATCATATTAGCGATTTTTAAAAGAAATTTTTTTTTAACACTAAGCAATTTATTATAACAGTTATGTGGTTTTGAGATATGTGTCCAATACTTAACGTTACGCAAGTAATTTACAACTATAGATCATTCACGGTTACTTCTAATTTTTCGAAGCAATGCTAAAGTTCCACTTGCACGATATTTCTCATTTCTCCGCTTCATTCAAACAAAGCTTAGCCAAGTCTAGAAAATTACACCACAGGCACATCGCACCGCGTCCGCGTGCAATCACTNGTTACGCAAGTAATTTACAACTATAGATCATTCACGGTTACTTCTAATTTTTCGAAGCAATGCTAAAGTTCCACTTTCATGATATTTCTCATTCCTCCGCCTCATTCAAACAAAGCTTAGCCAAGTCTAGAAAATTACACCACAGGCACATCGCACCGCGTCCGCGTGCAATCACTNCTCATTCAAACAAAGCTTAGCCAAGTCTAGAAAATTACACCACAGGCACATCGCACCGCGTCCGCGTGCAATCACTGTAATAATGTTTTGCATAAGTAATATTTCTTACTAGGAAATACACGGTTGCCTATTTTACCCCTGTTATTATTCATGTTAATCATAAATGAGATATTATAATTNTCTTACTAGGAAATACACGGTTGCCTATTTTACCCCTGTTATTATTCATGTTAATCATAAATGAGATATTATAATTCATAGATAAAATATAAGTTAATGTTATTTAATCCAAAAATAAGGTACTTTAAAGTAATCATAAGTATAAAACGCTTGCGATACACAATATATTTCGGGAAACAAGCAAGCACTTCATAGATAGGGTGATTTCTCAAAAGTTTGATTCAAAAAGTGTGAATAAACGGTGAATAGGCTATGCAAATATGCCCGCGAAAATTCGAGAGCTAGAAAATGGGACCTCAAAAAGCAAGCCAGTTTGTGTTCATGGAAACGTATATGCAGTTTGAGACAGCGATTATTTTTAATGTTGCAAGGTGTGCCTATGAAACTTGTTGCTAAAGAACATCTAAAAAGGGGGTTTAAAAATGAAGAAGGGCGTTGAGATATTATTACAAGAATGCCTGAGGGGCGTCTCTGAGTTCGCGAGGGATGGAGGTCTTAATAAAAATAAAATAACTAAATTTGATGAATTTATTCACAAATCTATTATTTACAGCATTAAATNTATGGAGGTCTTAATAAAAATAAAATAACTAAATTTGATGAATTTATTCACAAATCTATTATTTACAGCATTAAATTATTTGTCTCCAGTATTGATCTTTTTATTTCACGGTGAGCGCCATATTTAATATATATTTCAACTTTAATTAACGTCCTTCCTCATGTCTCTGTTTGGTTATTGTCAATTAACTCATACTCATCATTAACACACGTTCAGTCCATCTGTCGCCATTATTTGTAATGTCTTTCACTCACGCATCCAGTCCAATAGTCCAGCCTGCAGTCGTACTCTTCACTGCTCTGNTTGTAATGTCTTTCACTCACGCATCCAGTCCAATAGTCCAGCCTGCAGTCGTACTCTTCACTGCTCTGATGTTCGCGATCGCAGATTTCTCGCCCGCTGGTCACTACCCTCGCCACGCGCTTCTCTAGTCTTCTGTCACAGAAACTCATCCACTCAACAACTGCCAGCTCAGAGGCCTGGCGCTCTTTTTATAGCCACTGCCCTTGACCTGGAAGGTTCGCCGCACCCCGAGTCTAGCTGAGGGACACTAGGGCAGTAAACCACTAGAAAATTCTTCAGATAAATGCAGAAACTCAATACAACCTGGGTCGGCAGCGCGCGCAGCAAAACGGATTATTGCGTCGGCTCGCTTTTTGTAACAGATACGCGGTTCGCTTGCCTGTCATTCAAAACATTCCATTGATTTGCCGCCGCTATCGTATAACTACTATGTCCTTCACTTCCACTCGCTCGCGCGGGATGCAAAGCAGCGAGCGCGTGACAATATTATGCAAATGGAATGGCCAAGTAGGATTGGGTACAAGTCAAGTACTAAGACAGAAGCCTAAACGATATTGGAAAGACAAAGGAGCATGTAATGGGGGTGTAGTTATGAAATAATGGGTCAGAAGGAAGGGGAGGATGTATATACAAGACGCAAAGAAAATTAGTCAAGGAAGTTAGCACTAAATATGGAATCCGTAGCTGTAACTTTCCAGGATTGACAAAGGGCTGATTTAAAGGAGATAGTATGGTAAGACGGAGGACAAAGTAAAAATTTGCTATAGACTATTCATGGTAAAATGAGAACTGTCGAAAGCCCTCTCATTTGGGATAATAGTCAATGAATATATTTTATTCTAACCTTAGACGTTAACTTCCGAGTGCGGTGGAATATACGCACTGTGGTTATTCCTTACATGGCAATATCTATATAAAAAGGTGGTTGTGGGATAAAAAAATGACNTGGAATATACGCACTGTGGTTATTCCTTACATGGCAATATCTATATAAAAAGGTGGTTGTGGGATAAAAAAATGACAGAAAGGAAAAAGTAACCAGGGTCTCAAAATTCTTCACTTTACCGTGAACAGCCTACAACGAAAGTTATTGATGCGAGTACGGGGCTCACACAAGAAATTGTGTATATAGTTGTAACTGATTAGGAAAGGTAGACATGCTTGCGGCAATCCGCACGAAGGTGGAGGATAAAAATATGCAACGTTTTTTACGGTAAATTTAATAGAGCGACCCTTAATGCAAAAATCAGNTGGAATATACGCACTGTGGTTATTCCTTACATGGCAATATCTATATAAAAAGGTGGTTGTGGGATAAAAAAATGACTGAAAGGAAAAAGTAACCAGGGTCTCAAAATTCTTCACTTTACCGTGAACAGCCTACAACGAAAGTTATTGATGCGAGTACGGGGCTCACACAAGAAATTGTGTATATAGTTGTAACTGATTAGGAAAGGTAGACATGCTTGCGGCAATCCGCACGAAGGTGGAGGATAAAAATATGCAACGTTTTTTACGGTAAATTTAATAGAGCGACCCTTAATGCAAAAATCAGAAGGAAAATTGCCTTGGCGCACTGCTTTCCAGACATTCCTAAAATAACTGAAGTCAAAAAAATAATTGACAAGTAAAAATCATTTAGAGGATGAGGGAAAGGAGGAATAAGGAGGGGAGTAAAACGGTACTTTAAAAATGTACCAACAGAAAGTATTGAACTTGAGCACGTAATTTCAGTAGACATAGAATTACAGTCAGTTAAAGAATAACACATTATTGGGAGGAAAAGGTGACAGAAATGTAATTATGTATGTAGGTGTGTATGAATTTTTGAATGTATGTACTTGTGAATTGAGGTGTGAATGTATGTATGCGTGTTTGTATGCATACGCATCAAAATAAAATGTGTGAACGGATTTTCTTGCCCTTCTAACCCAACTTACGCATTTGTGAGGTAGATTAGTCACCAGGGTTTGCAAGCAAATGGCAACATTTATTGAAAAGCTGCATGAAAAAAAAATAAGAGAAATATATTCTATAATGTGAGCAGGGCAAGATAACAATCTCTTCTCCTGGTTTACCTCCCTTCCATGGTGGCGCAGTGACTAGAGCACCCGCCTCCCAAGAACGCGAGCCTGGTTCGATCCTCGGTGGGATCACTCCCGGATTTTCGCACATGGGAATCGTGTCAGACGGTGCAGATGTTTAATGGATTTTTTCGGGGATCTCCCNAAATTATTAGAAAAAATAATTCAACAATATTATGCAATATTTCTGTATGCTTTTGGAATTAATATCAAGGACGTGCAGAAAGCGAGGTTGGAGAGGAATGTTACGACGTGAAAAAGCTTTCTGAAGTTAGCACAACTTCAGAAAACTTTTCCATGTCGTATCGTTCTATTGTACATTTCATTTTGATCACCTAAACATAACTACATTTTCACGAAGTTTAGTTTTTAACACTAAAAACCATTGTTTTGTGACCTTGTAAAATAAAATGTATTAATAAATCTAAGAACTCTTTCTTATCCGCGTATTTTCTGCTTTTATGATGTGCATCGGCAGTGCACTCAGAATAGCCAACGTAATTTTAACTTTTGTTCGTCCGTGCATCAGCTGAACCAGGATTTTGTAAATGGCACTTTGTTTGTTTCGTATACTTCAAGTTACCACTCACTGACTGTCAGAAAGTGGCCTTATTATACCGTATATACCATATCACCGGTCATGTTGGAAGAAACTACAAAGGCGTTGAAATGTCGATCCTATAATCTCCTGGACGCTTTCGTGACCGGAAATGAGTAATAGCGGAGGACGATGCCGAGAACTCTCGGGATGCTGTACACGGCGGCCGGGCACAGGAAGTAGTTCAGGATAATTAAGGCCGTGGTCACACCGAGTGGTCTAAACGTGTTTATTGTATATTCGCTCGGCAGCCATGTTTGAACATGTTAGCGAACGGAACTAGTTTCAGTGGGTATACCTGTATGCAAACCAAATTAAATCGTAACCTGCTCCCGTGAATACTTATGATCGCTTCCACCGCTCATTATGGTTGGGTATTTTATTAATTTGAACAGAAATTGCCTTATTTTTATTGTAACGTTATAGCGAATACTGACTTTTTTTTACCTGGTTTACAAGATATTTCAACGAATGCAGCAATTCGCGNTATTGTAACGTTATAGCGAATACTGACTTTTTTTTACCTGGTTTACAAGATATTTCAACGAATGCAGCAATTCGCGCTAAATTCAGTCATTTCATTTATACTTTCTTTTTACTTCTCAGCGACGAATGAGAGCTCAACTCAGAAGTAAAGTCGTTCTGGTGTACACAACTTTTTTATTTCAAACAAGAATTGACAGCAATTTTTTTGCGTAATTCTATGCCAAAATCAATATTTTAGTGTTTTTGGGATGTACAAATAATACAAAGTAACTCAACGAAATGAGATAATTCAGGCTGAAACAAGATGCCATAAGTTACAATAAGAAATATTTAGAATCACCATGTGAAATATTTTCGCAAATTTTAAAAATTTCTCAAATAATGAAATTTTTTAATATTATTTTATTTGTACCAATCTATAATATTTTGTAAAATAAATTTTGTTAAAGCATAACTTAAAATGGACTAAGAAATTACCTTTCAGTCACCATTGTTAATTTATTTTGTAGAAGTCTTTGTTTGATTTATTTATACGTCCCAAAAACGCCAAAATTGTATTTTCGACATGCCACAATGCAAACATTACGTGATCTAAATTTTTTTTATGCGAAGAAAGAATACTTATAAGTAATTTCTACAAGTTAAACGATATTTCCTAATAATATACACTGAAAAGCCAAAAAAAAACTGGTACACCTGCCTAATATCGTGTAGGGCCCCCCGAGCACGCAGAAGTGCCGCAAGACGACGTGGCATGGACTCGACTAATGTCTGAAGGTATGCAGGAGGCAATTCACACCATGAATCCTGCAGGGCAGTCCACAAATCCAATATGCACCAATTTGAGAAAGGGTTGTACGTCTGTCACGTTTAATGATTCTCGTCAGTCGTCGTTTGTCCCGTTCTTTCACGATCTTTTTCCGGCCGCAGCGATGTCGAAGATTTGATGTTTTACAGGATTCCCGATATTCACGGTACACTCGTGAAATGGTCGTACGCGAACATCCAAATGTTATCGCTACCTCGGAGATGCTATGTCCCATCTCTCGTGCGCCGACTATAACACCACGTTCAAACTCACTTAATTCTTGATAACCTGCCATTGTAGCAGCAGTAACGGATCTAGCTACCGACCACATAGCGTTACTCCGATTGGTTCCATACCTCTGTTATTTGAATACGCTCACTTATACCAGTTTTTTTTGGCTCTTCAGTATAAAATACAGTCCATTCACGGTTACTTCCAACTTTCTGAAGCACTGCTAAATGTCTACTGCCAGAATATTCCTCCGACTCATGCAAAAAAACTTAACTCANTATTGTAACGTTATAGCGAATACTGACTTTTTTTTACCTGGTTTACAAGATATTTCAACGAATGCAGCAATTCGCGGTAAATTCAGTCATTTCATTTATACTTTCTTTTTACTTCTCAGCGGCGAATGAGAGCTCAACTCAGAAGTAAAGTCGTTCTGGTGTACACAACTTTTTTATTTCAAACAAGAATTGACAGCAATTTTTTGCGTAATTCTATGCCAAAATCAATATTTTAGTGTTTTTGGGATGTACAAATAATACAAAGTAACTCAACGAAATGAGATAATTCAGGCTGAAACAAGATGCCATAAGTTACAATAAGAAATATTTAGAATCACCATGTGAAATATTTTCGCAAATTTTAAAAATTTCTCAAATAATGAAATTTTTTAATATTATTTTATTTGTACCAATCTATAATATTTTGTAAAATAAATTTTGTTAAAGCATAACTTAAAATTGACTAAGAAATTACCTTTCAGTCACCATTGTTAATTTATTTTGTAGAAGTCTTTGTTTGATTTATTTATACGTCCCAAAAACGCCAAAATTGTATTTTCGACATGCCACAATGCAAACATTACGTGATCTAAATTTTTTTTATGCGAAGAAAGAATACTTATAAGTAATTTCTACAAGTTAAACGATATTTCCTAATAATATACACTGAAAAGCCAAAAAAAAACTGGTACACCTGCCTAATATCGTGTAGGGCCCCCCGAGCACGCAGAAGTGCCGCAAGACGACGTGGCATGGACTCGACTAATGTCTGAAGGTATGCAGGAGGCAATTCACACCATGAATCCTGCAGGGCAGTCCACAAATCCAATATGCACCAATTTGAGAAAGGGTTGTACGTCTGTCACGTTTAATGATTCTCGTCAGTCGTCGTTTGTCCCGTTCTTTCACGATCTTTTTCCGGCCGCAGCGATGTCGAAGATTTGATGTTTTACAGGATTCCCGATATTCACGGTACACTCGTGAAATGGTCGTACGCGAACATCCAAATGTTATCGCTACCTCGGAGATGCTATGTCCCATCTCTCGTGCGCCGACTATAACACCACGTTCAAACTCACTTAATTCTTGATAACCTGTCATTGCAGCAGCAGTAACGGATCTAGCTACCGACCACATAGCGTTACTCCGATTGGTTCCATACCTCTGTTATTTGAATACGCTCACTTATACCAGTTTTTTTGGCTCTTCAGTATACAGTCCATTCACGGTTATTTCCAACTTTCTGAAGCACTGCTAAATGTCTACTGCCAGAATATTCCTCCGACTCATGCAAAAAAACTTAACTCAANTTCCAACTTTCTGAAGCACTGCTAAATGTCTACTGCCAGAATATTCCTCCGACTCATGCAAAAAAACTTAACTCAAGACTACTGAAATTACACCAAGGGGACAACGCACTGCATTCGTGCGCTCTCACTGTGATAATATTTGCGTAAGAACTATTTCTTATCAGGCATTATAAACATACCAGTTTACTCCCTGTTCTATTGATAGTATTTATAAATAAATTATAACGTATAGATAAAATATAATAAAAGTTCAATTTATCCCATAATTGTGTATTTTATATTAACACAAAGTATAAAATGCTTGTGATACATGTCATATTAAAAATAAAAATAAAACGTCATACATGGCGTATTTTCTCAAAGGTTTGATTCAAAAAGTGTGTAAAAACCGCGAATAGCCTATACTAAAGTTAATTCTACGCTGGTTTGGAACAAAACGAAATTTCTTATGGAAGAGTTTGGGATAGGGAAAATTTCTGCCGGTAGGTTAGCAGTGTTCCGAAAGGTAACTTTTAACTTAATTTAATTAAAATTTTAAGCTTCGTGAATTATAAAAGAGAACGATTTTACTTAGTTACAATCTTATTTTACATTTTACTTATGATTATTACAGCTACAGAGGTACTCTAGCCCGAGGGCAAGCGAAGGAGACGGTGAAAACACAGTACGCATCGCGTGTGTACAGATTTTATTTAGCACTTTTAAACAGTATACAAGCACGACTGTTCTGCTCAAGTGACAACTGCGAACTGCCAGCTACCCGTTAGCGCTCTCGCCACAGTCCACTAGCACTCTGGGCAGCACCAACAGCTTACACTCACCTGCCAAGTGGCCGTGGTGGCATGCCAACACATCACCCCCCCTGCCAGTGATGGACCCACATAACGAAAAACCACCATGAAGGCGGTCGGGAAAGGAGATGCATCGACCGGACCTTGTAGCTGGTAGAAGAGGCAGAGGTTTGCTGTCGGTGACCTGGGGAGGTGTAGGTGTCCCCAGTTCTGTGGCTGGGATGGGTGTGGCAAGATCGTCGGGCAGATCTTAATTTGTGGTGTATGCTGGCTTGAGGCGATCGATAGAGTCTGTGACCTGTCGGCCATTCATCTGAAGGGTTGCAGTCTTAGACGTCCAAAGCAGTACTGGGAAGGGGCCTTCATTAGGAGGCTAAAGACATCCCTTTGATACCTCGTGAAAGATGAAGACTTCTGTTGTTGCTTGGCCCTTGAATACAAATGACTTTCGTTCGCCATGTCAATAGCCACTAACAGGTCGTAGGTCACTGAAGTATTGCCATAACTATTTGATAAGACCTGTGGCATCCATATGTTGTGAAGTAAGGCGAGTTACCAGGAATTCTCCAGGCAGCAGTAGTGTTTGCCCATACACCATGTCAGCTGAAGAAGCGTGCATGTCCTCTCTTCAGGCAGCTCTGATTCCCAAGAGTATGGTGGGCAACATGTCCACCCAGTGCTCTGTCATGTGGCAACATATGACCGCCTTGAGCAGCCGATGCATGCGCTCGACCATGCCATTAGCAGCAGGATGGAATGCTGTGGTCCTCAAATGAGTCATGCCTGTCAGGTTGCTGAGATCCCTGAAAAGTGTAGACTCGAACTGGCTACCCTGATCAGTTGTGGTTTGTAGTGGCGTGCCAAAGCGAGCTATCCAAGTGGTAAAGAATGCTCGGGCCACTGCTGAGGCTTCGATGTTCTCCACGGGCACTGCTTCTGGACCCCTGGTGAAGCAGTCAACGATCAACGATCGTCATACAATAGCTGAAGCCCTGCGAAACTGGCATGGGACCAACTAGGTCGACATGAACATGGTTTAAACAAGCAGAAGATGGCAAGAATGTGCCCATTGCTGATGAGATATGCCGAGAATTTTTTGCATTTTGACATGGAAGGCAGGAACGTGCCCAACGCTGGCAGTCAGGCTTAANGATGAGATATGCCGAGAATTTTTTGCATTTTGACATGGAAGGCAGGAACGTGCCCAACGCTGGCAGTCAGGCTTAACTGACATCCATACAAAACATTGAGTGACTAACCTGGTAGTAGCTTTGATGCCTTGGTGTGCCAGCTGATGTACCACATTGAAGGTTGTCTGCCATGATGTAAGGTCACGCAGTCGGGNGCTTTGATGCCTTGGTGTGCCAGCTGATGTACCACATTGAAGGTTGTCTGCCATGATGTAAGGTCACGCAGTCGGGGTGGAGATATTGCAGTAGAGCTAAAATAGCGACTCTTAAAGGCTTAACTTCCTTAGCTGCAGGCCAAAATCATTCTGCAGGAGCTGCTTTGATTTTTTATTCACTGCCGGTGAAGCAGCAAGAGCCTGGTAATCGTGTGTAGCAATGACAGCATCAACCCTCGACAAGATGTGAGCAATAACATTTGCTGAACCTGCAATATGCCAAATATCGGTCGTAAATTGGCTAATGAAGTCTGGGACCGACTGGGTGAGCACCTGTCTGGGTTCTGTGAAAATGCGAAAATGAGGGNCGTAAATTGGCTAATGAAGTCTGGGACCGACTGGGTGAGCACCTGTCTGGGTTCTGTGAAAATGCGAAAATGAGGGTCTTGTAGTCTGTAAAAACAATTAAGTCTCTCTCCTAGACCATGTGGCGAAACTAGTGAATTCCAAAATAGAGGGCGAGAAGCTCCTGATCATAAGCTTCATATTTCTGCTAAGCAGGGCTAAGTTTCTTCGAGAAGAAGGCTAAGTAAGGGCTGCCAACCGCCTGGCACATGCTGCTGGAGCACTGCCCCGATTGCGAAGTCTGAGGCATCTGTCATTATTGCCAAGGAGGCAGTCGGGATGGGATGAGCCAAGAGGGCAGCTCTATCAAGGCTGGTCTTGCATTCTTCACTGGCAGGTGTCTATATCAGTATAGCACAACTATTCAAGTCATCTTTAAGGAGCTCATACAAGAGAACCTGTGATACAGCAGCATTTGAGATGAAGTGATTGTATAAACTGAGCATGCTAGTAAATTAACACAGCTGTTTCGCAATTTCTGGTCTGCTGTAGTGCAAGAAGGGGCTTGGTGCCATCAACAGAGGTTCTATGCCCCAAGAATGTCAACTTGTGGTTCCCCGAAGACACTCTTCGAAGGGTTGATAAGGAGAACATACAAACGGAGGAGTTTGAAGTGCTCCTCTAGATGCTGCTGATGTTCTGATTCGTTACGCGAAGCCACTAGGATATCGTCAAGGATGGATACACAAAAGTCTAGGCCTCTGAGAACTTAATCTATGTATCTCTTAAATGTATGTGCTGCATTGCGAAGGGAAATTCATAGAGTCCGAATGGCATAGTGATTGCAGTCTTGTGAATATCTGCCTCGGCAACAGGAATTTGGCTACTTGAAAAGGCCAATAACAGAAAATATAGCCTTGCCATGGAGAGTGTGGGAGAAGTCCTGGATGTGTGGAATTGGATATCTGTCTGGNCAATAACAGAAAATATAGCCTTGCCATGGAGAGTGTGGGAGAAGTCCTGGATGTGTGGAATTGGATATCTGTCTGGAACTCTACGAGCATTGAGCATGCAGTAGTCCCCCCAAGGCCTCCATTCATCGCCTTTCTTGGGTACCATGTGCAGGGGCGAAGACCACGAGCTGTCAGAAGGAGGAGCTGTCCCAAGCTTGAGTATAGCTTTGTACTCTTTATTCGCAATTCTCAGCTTATTTGGAGCCAAACGTCGTGGCCTGCTGTGCTCGGGTTGTCCAGTGGTGGTATTGATGTGGTGAACTGTGGTATGCTGGGCAAACTGCAATGTGTCAGATGGACGAGTGATGGTAGCCTACCTATTGAGAAAACCAGAGTAGCATACTGACTGATGGAGTGTCCTGATACTGCTGATATCACACGTGGCCTTGTGGCAGTCTGCGACCAAAGATGTGTTGCTGTCTATAGGGTGCCAGTTTCTGATATCCACCAGGAGACTATAATGGTGGAGTAAATCTGCACCAATAATTGGCTTAGTCGCATCGCTTACCACTAAACGCCACACCAAATCTCTCCTGACTCCGAAGTCGAGTGTTAATGTCACAAAGCCATACGTTCCGATGGTGGAGCCATTTGCTACAAACAGAGAGTAGTTAGACTTCGGACGCCTGCCTGGTAACTGAGCACATGGAAAAACACAAATGTCCGCACCTGTGTCGACTAGAAACTGTACTTTCGTCCGTGTGTCCATGACGAAAAGGCGGCTACTAGAAGTTTGAGCGGGGTCACTGGCCGCAATCAACGAGTCCCCTGGTAGTACAGCGTATGGTACATTCCCACGCCTTATCACCGAAGGGTCGATGGTACCAGCAGGCCCCAGGTAAACTCTTGCTGCAGGAATGCTGGTGGCGTGATGCTGATGGAGAACGNAGGGTCGATGGTACCAGCAGGCCCCAGGTAAACTCTTGCTGCAGGAATGCTGGTGGCGTGATGCTGATGGAGAACGGTCCCTGTGACTGTCATGACGATCATGGTAAGCTGCGAGACTGCTGCGATCTCCTGACATAATACTGTAGCCACTTNATCCCTGTGACTGTCATGACGATCATGGTAAGCTGCGAGACTGCTGCGATCTCCTGACATAATACTGTAGCCACTTCTTCGATTTTGGAAGTCATAAGCATCGACAATTTCTCAAACATGGCCTCAAGTGAGGTGGATTCTGCCACTTGCAGCCTCGGATTGGTCTCCGCAATGGCATATGCAAGGTCAGCGAGAGAATCAAAGGTGGAACTTACTTGGGTGCCAGGATCGCTTGCGTCGGTGGTGGAAGGAGGCCCANCGAGAGAATCAAAGGTGGAACTTACTTGGGTGCCAGGATCGCTTGCGTCGGTGGTGGAAGGAGGCCCAGCCACAACGACTTGAGGATCTCCTCGGGGACAGCTGTCCCTGCTAGGTTTTGGAGGTACCATAGGAACTGCATGGGACTTCGGTCTGCGATCTCTTCATGTTCTAGCAGCTGTCTTGTTTTATTTTCCTGTGAGGCATTCAGTCATTTAATAAGCTCTTGTTTTGAAATTAGTGTATCTGTCCTGGGCTGGAGGACGAATCAGAATGTCACGTACTTCAGTAGTATATTTACAGTCTAGGTTGCCTGCCACAAAATTAACCTTCGTCTTGTCGGAAGTTATTCCAGCAAGTGCGAACTGATTTTCCACCTGTGCGAACCACATCTGTGGGTCTGGAGCCCAGAAAGGCGGGATCCGGACAGCGACGCGGACTGCGCTGCTCGCGGGCGCACGTCGTTCGTCTCTGCACCGTAGTCCATCGCGGCAGGTGGTTTGGCACGACACGGCGGTTTGCTACCTCCAGCGACGCGGCGTTATCGTCTAACATAGGTCACGAACCAGATCCAAAAAATGGAGATAATATGTGTGCTGGTAATGCCTAGTAAGAAATAGTTTTTATATAAAATATTATTACAGTGAGTGCGCATGAATGCGGTGCATTATCCCTTTGGTGTAATTTTCTGGACTACGTTACACTTTGTTAGCATGAGGCGGAGGAATCCTGGAAGTAGAACTTTAGCAGGGCTTCAGAAAAGGAGGAAGTAACCGTGAATGGACTACACTCGGTGGTTTGACTGGCAACGGCGATGGTCACGACGAAGTGGGTCGGCGGTAAGGTCGACCTCCAGACAGTTGCGAGGCGCCACGCCTCCCGTATGGCGGCAAGGACGAGGCGTGAGAATGGCTCGGTGTCGGGCGGCGCGGGCCGGATGCGAGCGGCGCGGCGGGCCATTGAGGAGCTTGTAGCGGTATTATTTTTACGTCGCTGCCCCGGCGACGTAAAAATAATACCGCCTTTCACCGCAGGCGAAGTTGCGTAACCGCAAGCCGCGTCGCCAGTGCTTACCAGAGAAAGCTCGTGTCACGTATGTGGCGCGCCGCGCGGCGGGCAACAGCCGCACAACCACCCACACCTATAGGGCTGTTCACGGTAAAGAGAAGACTTTTGAGGCCCTTGTTAGTTTTATATTTCAGCCATTTTTTTTATTCTTTAACTACTTTTTAAAATAAATAGTCCCAATAAGCACAGTGTGTAGATTTCACCGCACTCTGTCGTAAGGTTTTAAAAAAAAATTCTATTTTCAGTGCTTTCTTGCGCAGTTTCATTTACAAAAAGGAGAAAAGTACAAAGTTACTTTTGACGACACCTATATTTATTTCGTACTTAAATTCGTGACGTTTTTTTCACTGAAATGAGCTTACTTATGATCCCCTAATGCCAACAACATTTGTATTTTTGCTGTTTGCTTTTGTAAACACCATAGGGGAAGAGAATAATTTTGACTGAAGCAAGTAGGATGTCGATCAAGTCTTTCCATCATTACAAAAATCAATAACACAAAAACTTCAGAAGTTATCAAAGTGATGTTTTCACCAAAATGCACAATATCTCATAATTTTTTTATTTGGTATATTTCAGGCGCTAATTGAATAACGAGTAAAAGGCGCTATGGCTTCAATGCAGGAAAAGGCTGTCCAGTGCAACTTCCGAAGACACTGCGACGGTGGCGCCGCAGCGCGCATATTTTTTGGATTCGCTTCTCTGTAAGGCGGCCTGCTCCTCTGTTTTCTCCCCTCATTTCCCTCCCTTGATTACCCCTCCTTGTACGTCAGCTTTTTTTAATTCAGGGGCTAGTTTATGTAAGTTGTTACACGCCTTGCGCAGCGATCTTTCTACGCCTCATTCTACGGCCGTGAAGAAGATCGTCGGGTTAACACCTGCTAGAGATAATTTAAATTGCAATATTGAGCTAAAATTGTCAGTTTACCCGTCCTTGGACAAGGGTGCTGCGAGACGCCGTTTAAACAATGTAGTTGCATGAGCGGCTGATTATGCTGGAGCTAGTAAAACTGTGAGTCGTGGTCGTAGCTTTTCCTTTGTGGGTCAGTTTAGAGATTTTAAATAATTGCGTGGCGTAGTATTGTGTTTGTATTGGGCTTTGCAGTGAGTTAGATTTTTTTTATAAATTCTGGTTTTGGGCTCCTGGTTAAATTGTAGTTTCAGCGTAACTAATTCCTTGCTTCGCTGTATAGTTCCAGTTGCTTTACGTATTGTGTAAAGTTTTTGTCTGTTGTTCAATCATTTACTTAAGGTTTAGTTGTCGCTACCGTGCTACCACGACTTCGCGTTGGGCGTAGTCTGTTGAAGTGTTCTAATTGTCGTCGTCGATTATTTTATTCGATGGAGCTATGGTTAAGGTCTTCGGACTGTCTTCACCGATTCACTATTTTAACGTAATATATTATTTCAGATTTGAACTTGTATTTTCACGTAAAGGAGACTTTGCTGGCCTGAAGCGCTGCCCTCCTTTATTCAAATTGCTCCACTAAATACCTTGAACTTATCTAGTCATCAAAGTAACTATTTGTATTTTAGAAACGTACTCTGCTCGTTTTTTAAATTAAATAATTATTCTATATTTTGATGTAACGTAATACTTTTGAATAAGCAATTGCGCAGCAATTTAATTTTTTTGTACCAATGTTTGAAGTATTTCTAGTCAACAGAGTTACTTTTTGATATTTTTTAAATGTTTTACACTACTTAGCTTGTTTACTAATAAAATATTTATTGTACTTTGAGCTACGCAAATCTTTGAAACAGCAATTTAATCTATTTGTATTAGAATTTCAATATATATTTTTTGCATTGTGAGCCTTTGGCGTTTAGAATTTTGGATGTCATATTGTTTGTAAATGTTTAATGAAAATATTTACTCCTAACTTCGTAAGATATTCTGAAATAACAGATCTTGAAAGTGACATCGTCTTTGTATTATTTGTGCTACAGCACAACAGTATAGACGACCACCTGACCATAAAAGCATAACAGTTTGGTATGCGACATTTAAAGAGACGGGGAGTGTGAGGAACCGTACACGAATGGGTCGGGTCGCTCATCAGTCAATGAAGAAAGAGACTGTTGACAATATGCGGGNGGGGGGGGGGGGGTAGGCGGTAGTGTCGCCTGTCGCGACATGTCCGTGACTCGGACGAGTACGTACTCAGTCGAGCCGTATGTGCCGAGTACTTACTTCATACACGTCGGATCGCTTAATCACCTGTGTTTTAGAAAGTACTTCAACAGCCGAGTAACAACTCCAGGAAAGGTACTTAGTTTTATTCACATCACCCATTAACTTCACAATCTCTTTTTCGCTTCCCCCCTCCCGTTTGCCACATCGTAGGGTTTATATCCTGAACCGAGATTTCAAGACTTGGGTTCAAATACGACCTCCTGTTTGATTTTAGCTCCTGTTTAAAAGCGTTGCACCAACGTGATTGTCCAATGTTGATCGTGGATCTCCTGATATCAGTTCAGAAAAAAAGGTGAAGGTGTTTAAGAGTTTTCTTTGATGTTATCCCTAAATACTGATATATTTTAACTTTATAGCCTTGTCGAATCAGAGCAAAAGGAACCAAATAATTATCAAATAAAAAATATATACTCTTTGTGATATCAAAGTTTAAAAAAAAAAGGTACAAGATTATGTAAATGCAAAATAGGTTACGTTTATGGAAAATGTTTGTATATTTTAAACATTGATACTTCCCTATTGCCATGGCGTATAGTAGGTATGAAATCTGCTCTCGGCGTAAGGCACCAGCACTTGATGCCAGCCCTCAGTGTTAGGGCGTAGGAATATGTCGACACTATTGTCCCTAGGTCCAATTTACCAAATAAATTCACCTCCCTTGTGAGTTACCATAAGTCAGTTTTATTTATGCTTAACAGGGTCACTTCTACATGTACACACGAAACAACTCTCCCCTTCCCTTTTTTTACGTAGGCTACGTATTGCTTGACGCGGCGATTTGCGTCGTGGGGGAGCCCGATTCTTCACACTTCCTGTATGGCTCTACTTATCTGACTCGAGGCGCTGGTCCTCTCTCGGCTGGCGACCTGGGACCGCTCCGGCACTTGGTGGGCGTCTCGACGCCTGGTCTCGAACTCCTCCTCTCGGCTCCACTCCGCACTGCTCGATTGACGACGGCCGACTGCCGTTGGCGTCTCGTCCCGGATCCACTCCGCGCTCCTCGATTCCCGTCGGCCGACTGCCCCGTTCCTCCCGTTTCCTCGTGGTTTTGTATGCTCGTTCGCCATATCAAACTCGCCTCCTCTCTGCACGTGGCTGCGCTGACCGCCGCGTCCCTTTGAGTCGTAAAACACGTGTCCGATGTTCCTGTGATCCGCACGTGGGCCCGGCGGGCCCGGCGTCGACCCTTGATCNCGTGTCCGATGTTCCTGTGATCCGCACGTGGGCCCGGCGGGCCCGGCGTCGACCCTTGATCCTGGCATGGAAGTTTATTGTTCCGTTCTGCACGTGCGGGAACACTTGGGTGGCCTCTTGGTTCGGCGCACGTGTGTCTTCCGCTGCCTTCGGATATCGTCTGCACGTGCAGGAACACTTGGTAGCACACCTTGCAGCTGCGAGGCGTGGCTGCGCCTTCCTGGCGTCATTCTGCTGGTACTCTCGCCAAACCCTTAGTATTTATTGCGGTCGTCCGCCTGTGAGTTTCGCCAGAGCGTGTCTTCTGACGAATAAACTGTCTTTCGGGACACGGGACGCGTCAACATGATAGTAGTAATAGCTTAAAATATAGTTTTGTATATTATTTTTATGTGACTAGAATCGTTTAGGATGCCCTGAGCTAAGTCATCATTAAGTATCATATATCTTTCTACGAATAAACGTGTAAGGAATGTGAAGATGAAAAGATTTTATTGTATCTTCTTGGATATTATTATCAAAACAATTCACTTATATGCATTTCTATTTAGCGAGTATATGTTAGTATAAACGTTATATCAGGTTCCACACAAAAATATTTGTTGGTAGCTATCATGAAGTTTTCAGTTTTTAAAAAAATTTTGAAAACATGAAATTGGGCAAAAAATAATTGAAAATGATGNCAGCTATCATGAAGTTTTCAGTTTTTAAAAAAATTTTGAAAACATGAAATTGGGCAAAAAATAATTGAAAATGATGCTCTGCAGGTAAATGGTACCTACTTTACGAACATTAATGATGCATTCATACAGTATACGATTATTCCAACCAGTGCATGACGATTGATGAATCAAAATAATTTCGCTATCTCATTACAAAAGATTAATGCTTTGTTCGAAGCAAATAAATGTGTCATAGTCGACGCCCATGTTAAATATCTCCCTATTTATATTTTACAACTGCAAGCAGCAATAGAATCCATAGTAAAACAGTTTAAATGTTGAATTTATTCCTCGTAAATGAATATATCTAACAATATTTTAGACAATACTCTGATCTTGGATGTCTTTGAACCACCATCTTTGGCAGTTCATAATAATAATCAGCTCACTCTGCAGTCATGTACTGAACTCGAATAGTTCACTATTTTTTTCTTTGCTCCGATTTTAGAACAAGTTAGAAAATTATGTCGGATCAAGCAATGAACTTTTCCCAAATAAAACACGGATAAATGTCCTTATGGCTTCGTTCCTTATACAGTATTCTTTGTATTCAGTTGCATCTGTGTACCTTACAGTCCTGTAGCATGGCAGGGCGGATTCGAATAACGTAAACTCCGGTAATGTGATGCAGTCGGTCGAGTGTGTTCCTAAATATGAGCAGCTGCAATGACGACTTTTATGTTTATACCATTACGTATACATTTTCCAATTTCGTAGAAAATGGTAGTTTCGTAGACATAGTACATAGTGTAATACAATTGAGAGCCTTCAAAAGACTGGTTAAAAAAACATATTTGTTGCGAAACATTTTGTTTCAATTCCTTGCTAAAATAGGAAAGTGTGCGTACTAACTACGACATAAATAAAAAACACACACGCTTGTCGTGAAGGATCAACAAGAATTGTGTAGCTCTTATTGGTTGCGAAATGCAGCACTTAAAAAACGTGGAAGTTACGCTTTGACTCCACGCGATTACGCATCGAGGCTAAAGATGATGAGACCTAACTAGAGTGAGATAGAGCCATGGGCATCACGTTAGTCCGGACCTCCAGTGGCGTTATGACGACACCCACTGGAATAACGATGACCCCCATGCACCCCCGAATCATGCTTATTATACTGGAGCTTTTGGTTTCCTGTAACTTTCGTATTATCTCTTAAAGTAGCATTTTTGTTCAGTTTATATTATGACTTATATTGCAATATCGAAAATGCATTAAGATATTCAGGATGAGGCGAGCATCACAAGACAATGCTGGCTATGAGCAATACACTACTATGGCAAGTGAAAACATCTTCCCGCCTATCAACAAGATCACAAGAATACGTGGTGGCCATTCGACGCAAAGAGTAGGTATTATATAAATTAACAGGATACCCCTTACATTTAATTTTGCGTGAATGGAGGAATTTTTTATTATATTTCTACGTTTAGATAAAAAGAAAGAGTTAATTTAGAGTTAAAATGGTTGACTAGCCAAAATATTATTGCTATTTAATGTTGACTACAATATTTTTAAACGTATTGTATTTACAAAAAGGAACTCAATCGTAATTGAGTACAAGTACCAGTAGTCTAACGGTAATAGTCTTTGGGAATCAAACAATTATATTGTGCCTTAAGAAAAAATTGTTTATTTTTGTTAAACGTTTAATAAAAACTCGAACACTGAGACCTCCTTCGCTCGCTCATGCGTGTATGTACATAGAAACCTACTTGGTTGAGTAAGGATGGTGGGTGGGGGAGGGGGGAGAGAGAGGTATATTTTGAAGGTGGAGTCCCACTGTAAAAAAAAATCTGTTTTCTACGCCACGGATCCGAATAAGAGCAACTCGGTGCTCAGAAATGTTCGAGTCAAGCCACAGCGTGCACTCGAATCGCCGGAGGTGCCGCGTCCTCGCCACTTGAGCGTAATGCCGTGATGTGTCAGCTACCGCGGGCTGAAAAAAAAAATTAAGGCGAAACACACGTGATTGTGATTTCCTCTAGGTAAGCTCGTAAGGTGCACTACCATTTACGAACAGTATATGACCTTTCTTGTTAATCTTGTGATGAAACGAAGACAGATTTCACTGATAACGGTAATACCAGTTGAAAAAAAATATAACGAAAGCACTGTGAATAGGCCCTACTTGCTTGAACATACAAACCACTGAAAATTCAGTGTATTTAGTATTTGAAGCGCGCGACCTACAAGTAAAATAATACAGAACAGAAACGTAAGATGCAGCTTGCCCTTACTGTTAATCTGTTGGCAAAAGGTATTGTTTGATATATAAAAGACGACCGATTTACACGTTTTTAAAAGCAAAACACTGACACTACTTCAATAAAACGCGTCTTCGTAAACAATAGTAGGTGCAGAAAAAAAAAGTTCAATTTTTTTAAAGTACAAATAAGTAAAAATGCTCATAACAAGGATATAAACTGTGCCTATGAAACCAATTTTTGAAGTACAAAAATGAATGTGTTATATTTAAATGAGCGTAGTGAAATGTATTATTTGGAAAGGGTGGTGTGGTTCGTACTAAGATAGTACGATATTTACCTTCTCTCATTCCCCAACCGCCCAGATTTTACTGCAAATAAGAACAGAGTAACGTACGAAAGCCGTCTCTTTCTCCCTTCCGTACTCTGTTGTATTGGTTTTTCACGGTAAAGTGTAGGTTATTCACGGTAAAGTGAGCACTTTTGAAAGCACTATTATTTGGAATAATAGTCAATAAATATATTTTATTTTAACTTTAGACGTTAATTTTTTAGTGCTGTGGGATATACACACTGTGTTTGTTACTTCTATGGCAATATTTATTTTAAAAGATAGTTAAAGTATAAAATATGGCTGAAAAGAAAAAGTAAGAAGGGCCTCAAAAGTGCTCACTGTACCGCGGACAGTTTATAAAATTTTCTAAGGCTGTCCCAACAGGTATAAACCACTAATAAATTTATTTAATTGCATCCTTAGACGTTAAATTTTGAGAGTGATGAAACGTATACACTGTGTTTTATTAGTTAGATGACAATGTTCACATTAGTAGTGGAAAGATTTAGCTGAAAAAAAATAGCAGGACCTTGAGACCCCGCCTACTTAGAGCTTATTTCCGCATTTGAGCCCGAGAAGCGCGGTGCGATAAGGGCGACACTGTCACGCGCATCAAATACACCATCGCCGCTAAGCGCAAGGCTCTGAACTGGCGTGTAGTGTTCGCGTCGCACTGCATGTACCAACGGGTCTTTCAGCGGTGGAAAGTCTGTGTTAAGGTTTAATGCAGGGCCCTTGAGCAGTTCTGTATGTAGCTGACGCGTGTATTTTGAGATACACCGCTTTGAAAAAGCAGTTTTTAGACGTTTTGGAGTTCTCTGAAATGGTGTTTCTAATGTGCGTGACGCCTTGAAAGCACTCAACAGCCCTCGTCTGAAGTGTGTGTGTGTGTTCTTTTCGTAGATCAGCACATTGGACGCACGTTTAATAGTTTCGTTGAAAACACGCTGCAACGCAGTTCAAGCACCTTCGGAAGTACTTACTTGAACGTGAATAGCGTATGCAAGCTACTGTTTCACATGTGTACACTGAGGTCCTTTGGGCTTAACGTCTCGTCGACAGCGAGGTCATCAGAGACGAGGGCAAGTTGCTCAGGGAAGAGAGACTGGAGAAGGAATGGGAAGAAATCGGCCATGGCATATTTTAAGGACCCATCCCAGCATTCGGCTGGAGGTATTCCGGGGAACCACGGAACATCAGGATGGCCGGACCGTCCGGGAATGGAATCCTGGTCCTCCCGAATGCGAGTCCAGTGAATCACTACTGCGCCACCCCGCTTTGGTTTAAGATTCTCGACGCCTCGGTCGTGGTCACGGGGAGTGAGTGGACGGGTTTAAAAATGAGTATGATAATCCCTGGCGTGGGTCGGCTCGAGAGGCGCTCATCGTGCGATGTGAAGACGCGGGTTGGGTCGAGCGAGCCGGGGGGGCGCCGTGCTACTTGTGCCGCCCTTGCGCGCGCGGCCCGCCCCAGGGTACACACAGGTGTTCTGTTTAGCACGGCGCGGCCGCGTGACGTCATCCGGCCACAACATCCACACAACATCTGTTACATGCGGCGGGGCCGGGCCGCTGTCGCTTCCACCTGAAATCACGCCCGCCCCGACCACCATCCCTCACTTTATCCTCCCCTGGACGAGGCAAGAAAAGTTGCGTGGGAATATTCCCAGCGCGTTTTCCCCTTCCCGGCGCCCCTCCCTCCTCCTACACCGTCGTAATCCTTTGTCAGGCCCGCCACAATGCCTCCAGATGTCCGCGCGCGATCCTCTCGCGGTGACGCCGCGCATCCGGACCACAAGAGACGTGGCCAGATATTCATCGCCACCTCACTCTAGCCCATTCACGGTTACTTACAACTTTTCTGAAGCACTGTTGAAGTTCTACTTCCAGGATATTCCTCCTCCTCATGCAGACAAAGCTTAGGAAATTACACCGGACCCCCAACGCACCGCATTCGTGCGCATTCACTTTAATAATATTTTGCATAACAACTATTTGTTACTAAACATTACCAGTACACCTATTTTCTTTTTGTCTTTATTCATATCAGTTATAAACGAAATATTGAAATTTACCGACAAAATATAAGTAAACAAAAAATAAGGTAATTTTATGTCAATGCAAGTATAAAAAGCTTGTGATACGAGACATATTCAGGAGACAATCAAGCACGTAATACACGGGGTGAATTTTCAAAGGTTTGATTCAAAAAGTGTGTAGAAACCAGAAATTGATTATGTAGTCTATTCTCAGTATATTCTCACTTTGTGAAGCAAACCTTTGAAAAATACCAAACATGTATAACGTGTGTGGTTTTTCCTTGAAAATGTCACTATCACAAGAGTTTTATATTTCTGTTAACATAAAAGTATTTTACTTTTGGTTAAATTTGAATAATAATAAGGGGGGAAAATAGGCGTGTCAGTTATGCCTAGCAAGAAATAGTTATCATGCAAAATGTTAAACTGTGTGTGCACAAACACGATGCGTTGGCCCTTTGGTGCAATTTTCAAGACTTGATTAAGCTTTGTTTATACGAGGTTGAGGAATAACTTCAGGAAAGTAGGCAGTAACCGGGAATGGGCTGTACAACAGGGCAGCCGTTCACCGGTCTGTATAGCGTACATCCTGTCTGGCGTGACGTTCGGTAGGTTGAGGTTCGATCGAGCACGTTGGCTGTACTGCGGGCTGTTTTCGTCCCTGCTCCACGCATGTCAATGCTGTTCTTTTTTATTCAACACTTTCCAAAGGCTTACCTTTTAGAAATGACATTATTAGTTGGCAGTTCAGTTCCTCTATGTGCAAGAAACGAAACAATGATTGTCGATATTATTTTTATTGTTATTGACCGGGCGCAGTGGTTAGACCTCTATTCTCCCGCCACGGTGAACCAGGCTTGCTTCCCGCAGGGGGTTATTAATCAAAATGGCGTGACTATAACACAAATGAGACAGGAATGAAAATAAACATATCTTCATTTATTAATATTTTCATTCCTGTCTTAGTTTTGAAGTCCCGCCATTTTTATTAATTACTTGAAATTGATAGAATATGTATGGTTACATTATTAATGGCCCATCGATTGTTACATTAACGTAGTGTACACCACGTTACCAATTATTCGTGGCATTTAGATAAATTAATTTGTGTACATTTATTTATTTATGTGTAATATATAAATGGGTACAGTGGAATAAAAAGACTAAATAAATAATACTGCTATAGTAAACAAATTAACTCTGCATAAATTGTCTGTCTGCTCCATAATAACGGTAATTACCTCCTTTTTGGGACCTTTTTGTATGTACACCAACGATGCCTATGTCGCACCTACATGTCTCGTTATTAAAAAATTGAATATATGCCTGGCTTTGTCTGGAATAGAAGATGGATAATAGCTTAAATGTGAAAGCGATTTTCAATGCTCCACTCTTGACGTCCTGGGAAGCTATTTTAGTGAAAGGTAGACAAGCCCAGATACACTAGCTACAGCTTCAACGTCGGCTAAACAACGAAATACACAATTATACTTTTTAAAAAACTTAGTTTTATTTCCCCTTCAGTTTTAAAGAGGACGTGATACACGATAAGAAAAGCAGGGGCTCTCCTGAGGCAGTTTGACTACACTGGCACAAAGAGTCGGAACCGAAGCGCATTCCTCCGAGATGAGAAGCGAGGTGTGCGCGGACAATGGTAAACAGCAGGTGAGTTGAGCTGCCCTTTCCTATGGCAGGTAGACAGGCGGTACGGTATACCTGGCTCCATGCACACCTGACTATCCAGGGACGTCGTACCCTGGGGATCCCAAGTGCGTCTCTAGGAACAGCGGCTGTAAATCACAGTGCCGTTAGACGTTTCAGTTGCTCCTTCGCAACTATGCCAGCTATCTGGTCCTCCTACCTGAAAACATGTTTTGTTACAGCATACTTCACATTTCAGACTAGCAATTCCAGTTTCGCCATCTCAGTTTACTTTACAGCACGCTGTTTCAAAGAACAAAAACTTCCGATTTAACATNCTGGGGATCCCAAGTGCGTCTCTAGGAACAGCGGCTGTAAATCACAGTGCCGTTAGACGTTTCAGTTGCTCCTTCGTAACTATGCCAGCTATCTGGTCCTCCTACCTGAAAACATGTTTTGTTACAGCATACTTCACATTTCAGACGAGCAATTCCAGTTTCGCCATCTCAGTTTACTTTACAGCACGCTGTTTCAAAGAACAAAAACTTCCGATTTAACATNGAGCAATTCCAGTTTCGCCATCTCAGTTTACTTTACAGCACGCTGTTTCAAAGAACAAAAACTTCCGATTTAACATTATTTTTCTCTTGGGTTCTTTGTAGGTGCTGCACGCGTATGCGTGTGTTTGAAAATGCGGATTATGATTTGTATTTTAGTGCTATTGTAATTACAATTTCCTCAAACATTCACTCGTCTCTAGCCCCCCNAATGCGGATTATGATTTGTATTTTAGTGCTATTGTAATTACAATTTCCTCAAACATTCACTCGTCTCTAGCCCCCCTCAATATATGGACGTGCATAATTATAAATCACAAATAATTTTTTAGCATTTAGTCTATGTGAGTTATTGTACAGGTATATGTTTCTCTTCTCGTTACTCAAGTAATCTTCTATNGTTTTTTAGCATTTAGTCTATGTGAGTTATTGTACAGGTATATGTTTCTCTTCTCGTTACTCAAGTAATCTTCTATTATTTTTTTTACATTTACGTATGTGTATTCACGTACTAACTTAGCCTGTGTAGAGAAAGTCCAAACAAATAAAATAAATGAAACTTAAACAACTTGATGTTATGTCAGTAAAATAACGTTATTATTTCATCTGCTGGTTAAAAAATCGAAAGGAAAACGTGTGACCCAGTAGATATACACTTTTCACGGTAAAGTGAGCACTTTTGAAGCCCTAGATCCTTTTTCTTTTTAGCCATTTTTTATCCTTTAACTACCTTTTATAATAAATATTGCTGTGTAAGTAATAAACAGTGCCCATATTCCACCGCTCTAGGAAGTTAACGTCTAAGGCTAAAATAAAATATATTTACTAACTATTATTCTAAATAAGAGTATTTTCAAAAGTGCTTACTTTAACATGAATAGCCTAGTGATTCACAAACACAAGTAAAATAAGAATGACGTTTAACAGAAACGTCTCTGTTACCATTTTTATGTTTACACCCGGATCTGTTTGTAGATTGGCTGAATTATATTTTTATATGTTAATGTTTTACTGTACCACAAGAAGTCTTTAACTCAACAGCGAGACTTTTTTAGTTATGCCATCCAGCTTATTTTCGACCCCCTGCCACTTAAAATCAAAGTGTTTTTTGGGATAATAAATGTATTAATTCACTTTTATGATTTTTGATTCGATATTAGCGGAACTATATTTTAATTTATGAAAATAGTCTTTACATAGCTAAATATGACTACCACTAACTAGAATGAAATGAAAGGGTAGACTGGGAAGGATTACAAAAATTAAGTGAACAGAGACGACTAAACAAAGATAATCACTAATTTTCAATAATAAAAAAAAACCACACACCGACATATTACTTAAAACACATTGTGAAGTTAACTTTTTCAGTCGTCACAGTGGTCCTATATCAGTCCGGACGCATGTATTATCTAAAATCGTCAGTTAATTCTGTCAGTAAATTTTAGGGGATCAAAAGAGTCAGAAATAACGCAATTTCGGGAATGTAGTATGAAAACTGCTCGTTTCGTGGTTGGTCATGTTTCCTGCTCTGAACATACATATGTAAAAATAAGCACACTTAATAGGCCAATATTAGAATAAACCCCCTGAATTGCAGGATCTGCGGGGTTGTAAGTTACACCCCTGCTCAAACTAGTTCCTAAAAGTCAGGGGCGTAGCCACGCAGGTAGAGGGGGTTCCGTATTGTAACTTCCCCATTTTGCATATTACGTTGTCAACAACTAGTATTAAAATTATTAATAACCCTTTTAATTTTGATAAAGTATGCAAACGCTTTTCACTATGATGCATTTTATTATAATGTGGGGTAATTTTCTCCTAGCATCTGTCTTAATCAAAAGATGTTGTGTGAGCACCGCTGATGCAGTACACCCCCGCCCTCTTCGAGAGGTCGATAGGAAAACTTCTGGCTATGGCACTGGTAGAAGCAGATTTCAGTATCTCTAACAGTATCCTGCAGAAGGTATGCTGATCTCATGAGATACTACTTATTTTTCCTCGTATCGTAATGGCAAACGAGTAGGAAGGCAGTTTTCCCGGTGATAAATCTTTAGCGGCGGTCGGCGTACGAAAGCTGTTGGCGACCGCGCCGCTTGACATTTGCAATTTGCCACCTGGCATGCGTCGCATTCTCTGCCAGGGAGAGAGAGTTTCGTCCGGGTGCGCAGGAGGCAACANGAGGAGGAGGGGGTCCCTAGAGAGAGACCGCCGCGCAGCGCCGCACCAAGCCGCAGACTGAGCGCAGGTGGGCTCCAGACTCGGTGGCGCCGCTCCACATTCCATCTCCGGGACACTTCGGCAAACCTCGGCGCGCGCTCGGGCCAGCAACCGTCCAACGCGCATCTCGCCTGGCCCGCGCCGCGCATCTTCCCGCTTCGCGACCCTCAACCAGCACACAGAGGCAACGCCATACTTGTGCTGTGTGACCGCTAATGCTCCCTCCGTTTACGACTACTTCTTCTCTCTACCTTTACGACGAACGTGCCAGGATCATGATAATAAATAATTTTTATTTGGCGCAGTTAGGCAAATGAGACTTCGCTTAAACTGAACAATGATTTTTTTCTTTCAGCTTTATTTACACTGGCGAAGTTAGGCGTCAATCAATGCCTTCTCTACAACTAAACCATAAATAACACACTGTACGCATACGTAAACATAAAAAGAAAAAAACTTTAATTAACATAGAGACGAAATAGAAGTATGATAACTCTAGCCGGTTAAACGCTAAAAATGATTTGTGGTTTCTAAATATGTACATATCTTGAGCAGGACTAGAGACAAGTGAATATTTAAGAAATTTAAAATCACAATAACACAATATTATGTATAGTCTATTCGCGATTTTTCACACTTTTTGAATCAAACTTTTGAAAAATCACACCATGTATGACGTGTCTGGTTGTTTCTTATATATGTCGTTTATCACAAGCATTGTATACTTGTGTTAACACTAAATTAACTTATTTTTGGTCATATTAAACTTTTACTAATATTGATCTATAAATTATAATATTTCTTTTATAATTAATATGAATAAACAGGGAAGAAAATAGGTGTGTTGGTAATGCCTACTAAGAAATAGTTCTTATGCGAAATTGTATTACACTAAGTGCGCACGAATGCAGTGCGCTGTACCTTTGATGTAATTTTCTTGACTCGATCGAGCTTAGCTAGCATGAGGCGGATGAATATCCTGGAAGTAGAACTTAAGCAGGGCTTCAGAATAGTGCGAAGTAACCGTGAATGGACTATATCATAATCCACGTTACCAGTCATAAATATAAGTGTGCAGAACCTAGGAGGAAAACAAGACATTAAATCTCAACTCACTGAAAATAAAAGTGACAAATTTACTGTAAGCATTTACAGTTTATTTAAAATGAAGGTAACTCAACTCCTCAAAATAAATTGACGAATCCACAGCATTACGTTTTCACGCGAATGAACTGAATATGTACGAGTGAACCACAGATGAGGTTTACATAAATACATTCAGCGGACTGTCATCCTGCCCAGTGCGTCAACGGAAATTATTTTGCCATGTAAATAACTGTACACGCGACTACATTCAGAACAGTCAAAGAAGTCCACTCGTGTGCGACAGACTATAAGTGAGTGTGACCCACCAAGCATTGTAATTATGTACAAGTGACACGATGGGAAAACTAACTGAATAACCCTGATCTGTAATACAGAATGAGTATAAAATAATACCCCAACTTTGAAGGTCTATAATATCAAAACCAAACAGCCTGCAACTTTCATTGACCAATCAAATGAACCGCGGAATCGTGAAGTTTGTTTACCATACATGTATAAATGTTCAATGTGACCACCACGAGCGGGCCGAACGACATCTACGCGATAATCAAACTCGTTCCACACTCTTGTCAGCATGTCCAGTGTTACAGTTACGATGAACGGAGAAAAAAGGGTTGGGTTTCAGAAGAAAAAAAACTCTTACGTAAAGTCTTCTTTGCCTTGACAGGCTTGGTTTTAAACTTGGAATCTACCTTATAGAAGAATATACGAAAATCCAAGATGTCGGGGTTGTGTTTTACAGTAGACACACGTAAACAATTACGTAACTAAGTTATGTGAGTTACTTATCCTAAGGTAGCAAAGCGACAGTATAAAATCCTGGGGAAACGGAACAAGATGATTTAAATGTCACCAAATAGCAGAGGAATAATTAATAAATAATAATTCAACCAAAATTTATAAAAAAAAATTGAGATACGCTAATAATTAGTTAGTCATGTATTAGATTTACGAGTGTCCTCAGCTGTTTATCGCTGCGTTATGAACATACTATTTAAACAAAACCAATATTAGCAGAACAAAACGAGGTGCGTGTGATCAAAAGATCAGTTGAAGGAAAGAATAGCAACTGGTGGCAAAGTGAGAATCATAAAGCGACTTCCTAGTAGAAGTTTTATACTCCACAAGGTCACGCCAGGCCGTTAGCATACAGCATGCGACGACCTTGAAAAGGTTTTTGACGTGCTCTATAGCTGAATTCCTCGCAAATTATACCTTCTACAGTGCAGAATACTCGTAACACGCGATTTTAAAGAAGAGAATTGCAGAAGCCGCTTAGTATTTTTTCTTATTGCTAATAAGAAAACAGCTCAGGAAAGCTCTAACGTTCAAAGACATTTTAATTAAGCATTTCTTTTCTGAATTTATATAACAGGACAAAAGTAAAACGTAGAAACCATAAATACATTAATAGTAATTTTCCTAAGGAATACACACTTTCATAGAACGTTTATTTACTCTGAGGCGCGTTTGGGTAACCAACAATTTTGCAGAAACTATTTTAGAAGGAAATGACATAGCAAATAAACCTGCACAGAACGTAATTAAAAAATGTAACTCCAGGGAAGATAAAAGACGTCTGAAACAGTTACAGGCAAAGACACAAATGAAATGAAATCTATCCGGCAGGCAAATCAGTTTCTGGCAAACATCGAATACTTATAATGAAAATAAGAATGTATTTTTTCTATCGTTTTAAATTGCTTGGCACAAAATGTTATTTGTTTTATGATTAATTTCAAATTGTCTTTTTAATGGCTTTTCTAGGAAAAGAACAATTAGGGATGCAAAGGCATGCAATTATTTACATTTAAATGTAGTAAATGCATTGCACTTGCAAATTTCCTAAATTCAGTCCTAGGTATAATAGTACGTCGAATGGCAGCAATGCAGTAATTAATTTTAAAATCCGCTAATCAATTTTGATTTCAACAAAATCTGCTCCTAACAGGAATATGTCAGTGGCTGCCGACCTCCGTTCCTGCTTACAACACGAGGGGTTCCGGGTTCAGATCCTGGGTAATTAATTGTTGATTGTGAATTTGCATTCGTCTTGTCGACTCTGCATTAGTCACCTATCAAATGAATATACAGTAAAGATTAAATTTAAAAATTAAATAGCTTGGACTCTAGCCTCGTAATGATGGAGTTCACGGTTCGATCTTAGTTCCCTATGGTCGGAAAATTTGCGAATAGGGATTCTGATGTGGGGAGTTTGACGGACACTACCATGGTGTGGATATTTTCTCGGGGTTCTCCGGCTTCTTCCCCGCACTTATTTCGTTGCTGCTCCATCTCCATCTCACCCATAGCTTCTTTCATTTCTCACTGGTCGGAACGACTTGTGTGTCCCTCGGGTACGGTAGCCGGACCCAGTTGACGCCGGCTTCTCTTGATGCATGTTGACCTTGCCTGAAATAGCTGCTACAAGCACATAAGTACTAGCTATTTATGTATATTAGGCATTTATATACACTGAAGAGCAAAAAAAACTGGCACACCTACCTAATATCGTGTAGGC
>NQII01001175.1:142336-153218 GCA_002778355.1 Clitarchus hookeri | reverse complement strand
CAGCGATGTCGAAGATGTGATGTTTTACCGGATTCCCGATATTCACGGTACACTCGTGAAATGGTCGTACGCGAACATCCAAATGTTATCGCTACCTCGGAGATGCTATGTCCCATCTCTCGTGCGCCGTCTATAACACCACGTTAAAACTCACTTAAATATTGATAACCTGCCATTGCAGCAGCAGTAACCGATCTAGCAACTTTGCCAGACGCTTGTTGGCTTATATAGGCGCTGCCGACCGCATCGCGTTACTCTGATTGGTTCCATACCTCTGTTATTTGCATAATCTTGTCTATACCAGTTTTTTTGGCACTTCAGTGTATTTATGCATTATAATTAAATGTACACACATGTACAGTATATGTACTTTACTTATAGATTATCTAATATTGTATGTTATTTATATCTACGTATTCTATTCATATGTATATTCATATACCTGTATTCTGTTTGTTTATTTATATTTTCATCAATGTGGCGGAATTAGGCCATTACTTTCCTACTATGCCACTGAACCGATCGAGCAAACACAGGCATTAAAATAAACAAATATACAGCATTAAACTTTTACTAAACTGAACGAATAATATAAAGACAGATTATCCCAAATGATATTACAATTAAAGAAAAATGTTTTGTTAACTTGAAGCCAATACGTAAAAAAATAATTTCTGTTTTGCTGTCGTAAAAAGTAATAAACAAGACGTTCAAGTATTACTGGAGTTACTAACGAATATTGTATACTGTTATATTGTGATACTGCAAAAATTATGATAGTGCAAAAAATAATTATGTTTGTAATGAGAATATTTTGGAATACATACATATGGCATTAACAAGTATGCAGGTATAATTTGTATGCACTTTCAAATGCTAGATTGTTCCAAACGACATTACACTAATAAATAAAAAATTGGGCATACAGAAAACCGGAAAAATGAGTCTTATTTTGACGAGACTTTCTGTGCATAACAGTGACAAATAAAACACAACATTTTACTTCTAACTTAATTTAATTCGTTTCGAGTGTACTGATGATTGCCTGTGAACTAAAATAAACAAATAAATGAAAATTCCTAAATTTTATTGTGCTAAAAATGAACTCATAAATGAAGGAAACGTCCCAATCCTGCTATAGTAAGTTTAAGCCATGCATGTAATTTTTTTAGCTCATTATATCTCGTTCGGCGCACATATTTGTAAATTAAAAAATTAATAATGCCATATGCCTAAGTCTCGCACCTAGGCACCGAATGGACGTGTACTGCGAGTCTTAAAAACATTAATATGTTACTAGTTACTAACATTCTTATTTCCCCTAATGTTTGTGAAAAAAAATTGAAGCTATTAAAAACCAATTTCAGTATCCAAATGTTTGCACTTAACAATTTTAATAAAATGTTTACTTTGAACTACATCTCTCAATTCACTGCCAACTTCGAGAGCATACTATACGTATTTTATCCGGCTTTTTCGTTTAAGTCAGTGGGTGAGTAAAGAGATTTGAGCGGCTCTTAACAGCGAGGTCTTGAGAGCCGATGAGAGTGAAGCAAGGTGAGTATGGAGTAGCGCCGGAATGGAAGGGCGGGGGAAACGGGAGATTCCCGAGAAGGCCCACCAACCAGCGGCATCGTCCGGCACGATTGGCGCTTGCGAGAATCCGGGAGTGACCCGGCCGGGGATTGAACCCGGTTCGCCTTGGTGGGAGGCGAGCGTGCTAACCACTCATCCACCGAGGCACCTTTTACGTTAAAATATGTGCAATCGCTAGTTGGGAATAATTTTTTTTATTACGGATACAGAACTGGCTAGATGAATGTGTAATGCGCCGGGCACGCGCGGAGGACAAGTGTTACGTGTTNAACGACGTAGGGAGAGTAGTTGCACGTCTTAACACTGAATTAAGTGTTCGGTAAACATTTGTGAGTACTAAAATTATTTGTTTTGCATCCTGTATTTTTTTTAATGCATGTAGGTATTGACGCTACTGTCCCCCTGAGTTATACAGGATGATGGCTAGTAGGGTACTGAGTTACTATTCTTTGGTGCAGACTAAGGGCAACTGTAGTTGTTACGTAAGGGGTAAACAAATACTCTCATTCTCGGTTAGTTTACACACGAGTCTTTTATTTGACTAAAGATAAAATTGGTAGTTACACACACACACGAGACTGAGCACCCCTACACGTCGTAGGCCTGAAGGGTTGGTTGGCGGAATGCTATGCGTCGGGGGAAGGTTGCTTGAATGGAGACATTTCTACTTAACTGTGACTGCGGCTTCTGGTAAGTTGTCTTCGTTGGTTTATGTAGCTGGGTCAGCTCGGCTTCCCTTCTCGGAAGTCCAGGGTTGGTTTTCCGGGACTTGTAGTGTCTCTGCGANTAGCTGGGTCAGCTCGGCTTCCCTTCTCGGAAGTCCAGGGTTGGTTTTCCGGGACTTGTAGTGTCTCTGCGACCTCGGCTGGCGATTCCCATCGGAGAGCGCGTCCCCTCTCCTACGTCAACGTCTGCCACGACCTGCCACCACCCGGCTCGCTCTCCCACCTTCTCTGGCTCGCGCTGAACAACTGACTCTCTTCTCGGCCACAGAATAACTGACTCCCGTCTCGGATGACGATCAACTGGCTCGGCCGGGGCCCGAACCCCAGCCTGGTGATATNCCTCGGCTCGGCTGTGCTCGTGAATTTAACTCGTGCGTCGCTATACTAAAGCTATGTTTTGCCAGCACTTTCTCGTGCGTGAGAAAACTGGGGACTTCCCCTGTCTGCCTGATTTTGTGTCTCGTCAGCAGCTTGTGTGCCCCGACCAGGGTGGAGGTAGGGTGAAGTAGGAGTCGCAGGGATTCCTATGAAGCTGTGGTCTGCACTAATTATCGTCGGGACATCCCCTGTTCTTCACCGAGGGCCACCTATCAGCTATTTCTCTTGCATCGCTCAAGGGTCTTCCCCGAGCTAATANTCTCGTCGGGACATCCCCTGTTCTTCGCCGAGGGCCACCTATCAGCTATTTCTCTTGCATCGCTCAAGGGTCTTCCCCGAGCTAATAATCTCGCGACATCTCCTGTGTCTCTCGAACTTCGGTTCTTTCCACGGTGAATCCCCGAGTTGAAAGTTTCGTTGTCAGCTGCCTGCTCTGGTTATGCATTAATAATATAGCAGGGTGTGGTAACAGCGCTATGCCTATCCTATAAAGCGACATGCATCAGTATAATAATAAGCAAATGTCTTAAATATTTACTTTGCCAATAGTTTTACAGTTTCACTTGACCGACGGATGAATAAAGTGATCAGACCAACTGCCGTGCTAATTTTACNCAGTTTCACTTGACCGACGGATGAATAAAGTGATCAGACCAACTGCCGTGCTAATTTTACATTTGGCGGGAGAACACACAATGTGTATACAGGAAACATGTGTTTCAAAAGGGCTCAGTTTACAGTGAACAGTCTATATGTTGAGTGTTCACGCGAGGTGCGCAGTAGACACACTCCTTGTCCCAACAGTGGACTGCTTTTCTGCCAGTAGCACCATCACAAACAACGTGGTTAGGATTTGAGGTTAGAACGCTCACCGCTGATCTAAGTGAGAGCTTTGAGATGTCTGTACACTTCCTCTAACCTGGTTTTCATGCAACTAGGATAGGCAAGTTAGTCAAATTATTTTATTCATATAAAAGGGTGTCCTACTGAAAATTAAAATGTAAACAAATACTTTTATAACTGTTGACCACGTGACTTTGAGAGTTGTATTGGNGGTGTCCTACTGAAAATTAAAATGTAAACAAATACTTTTATAACTGTTGACCACGTGACTTTGAGAGTTGTATTGGTGTGGGGTAGGTACATGCGCAGAAGACGAAAAATCGGCCTACCTCGTCTTTAGTTCATGTGTCTGTTGCCGGANTGGTGTGGGGTAGGTACATGCGCAGAAGACGAAAAATCGGCCTACCTCGTCTTTAGTTCATGTGTCTGTTGCCGGAACCATTATGTGCGTCCACGAGGAAACGTATTTTAAATAATTATGGGGCATCTGTTTTCGCGAAAAGATTCAACGCCTAGATGTTCTCTAAAACATTTTACTTCTGGTGCACTTTATTTTTATTTTTATTAATGTACACGACATACTTAGCCAGTAACCCATTCAGTTCTCGTGTCTATGATAGAGAACATGTTGCACCTGAAGGATCTTTATTGTTGGCACTGTACACGATAAGGATAGCATGGTCGGTGTACTGAGTATCTTCCTCGAGAGAAATCAGAGTCATTGAAGTTTCTGTACGTTTCTCATCTGTGATTGGTTAATACTGACATCAAGGGACATGCAGTGCGTTATCAACTGGTTGCGAGGAGCACACTCGACACAAGTACAACCACCATCAAAAAATTTATTGACTGCAACACTTGAGCTCGTAAATGAATTCGGGACTGAACGGGTTGAAAATACTTTTATTGCAAAAAATATTAATTACAGCTTTAATAGGTTTAAATAATAATAATTGAAAGATTTAAAGTAACAATTAACATACCTTGAAAAATACAGTAGGAGAAAAATGACGAACTTCATTGTAATAGTTGGATTATTTTTATTTGTCGAGCGTTTGAGGTGTCCACCCGTGAATCTCGAACGTTCAGCGTAGGAGTAAGTTCATTCTGATTGGCCCAGTGATGTTAAGAAACTGACTTCTCTAGAAGATACGCGACCAATAACAAAACGAAAATCATAAAATCGTACCTGTAAGTTTGCATCATGTATACTAAAGTCTAGCTTGCGGGTAAATTTTTTCGTATTAAACAGGCGGTCCTAGCAAAAAGCGGAAAANCATCATGTATACTAAAGTCTAGCTTGCGGGTAAATTTTTTCGTATTAAACAGGCGGTCCTAGCAAAAAGCGGAAAAAAGTGGAACTCAAGAAAACTAATTAAGAAAGGTCGAATTATAATTCTAAAAATGTGCTCTGTAGTTCTGCTGTTCACGATGCTCAAAAGTTCCTTTCGCCAATTGTTAATAAAAAAATTGCCATGTTACTANACTCTGTAGTTCTGCTGTTCACGATGCTCAAAAGTTCCTTTCGCCAATTGTTAATAAAAAAATTGCCATGTTACTAATAAACACAGTGTTTATATTTTATAGCTCTCAAAAGTTAACGTCTGAGGACAGAATAAATATAATTTTTTGGTAATCTTGCTTGTTGGTAGGGCCTTATAAAGTGCTCAATTTACATTGAATATCATATACTCATAATTCATGTTCACATGCTGATACTGCCATAGCTTCCTACAGACAACAAATTAAGGCCGTTTTTGTATCTGCTCCACGGGGAACATGAATGCACCAATAGCAAATTAATAAATATGTGGTATCGTCGACCCCTTAATGAGTGATTAGGGGAGGAGGGTAAACCAGGCCACAGTATTCTGAGACGAGGCTCGTAGATCCCTGTCACCCCCCTTGGGCGGCGTTCCAAAACGTTACTCTGCGAGTAAACTTTTCTCTTTGGCTGTCCCAAAACACATTGAGTAAATGTTTTACTTGCTCACGACAGTGTCCCAAAACTACAGAGTAATTACTCTGAGCATCTCGTGTCGGAGTATTACTTTTACACGCACCATTACAGCGAGTTACGAAGGTAAACGGAAAATGGCGGGAAGTTTAGCAGAATTAAATAAATCTGAAAGGAACACTTACGGGAAATTTTCAATTTTCAAATGACGAGTGATAAAATTAGTATTTTTATTTAAAAGTTTGCTTGTGTAAAGGCGGCATTTTTAGACATAATGTTTACAATTAACGTATGGTAAGTAAAGATGTTTACGTATAAAACTAATTTTTTTGGAAAAGAAATAATTTGAGAAAATGATAAATAAATTTTGGATTTACATTGGTTGCTTAACCAGTACATATTTGCAAACACGGAATGCTATTTACATCATGTTCGTCACAAAACCACGTTTACTCTTGCTTTCCTCAGCTCTTACTCTATTACTTTACTCTACTCTTAGAGTAACATTTTGGAATGCCGCCTTGGGTGTAAAACGGACGAAGCAGCGACCATTGTAAAAGCTACCGGCCACTGGTGGCAACGTCCGCCATGTTCCTCGCACGTGAAAACCCGGANGAAGCAGCGACCATTGTAAAAGCTACCGGCCACTGGTGGCAACGTCCGCCATGTTCCTCGCACGTGAAAACCCGGACTCCCGAGCCCCCAGCTGCTCGTTCGTAATTCCGCGAAGCAAAGGCTCCCGGCTCGGTGACTGGGTCGCTGTGAAANTTCCCGAGCCCCCAGCTGCTCGTTCGTAATTCCGCGAAGCAAAGGCTCCCGGCTCGGTGACTGGGTCGCTGTGAAACACGTCAGTTACGTCGGCAATAACGTCTATGTAACGGCACACGCCTTCGCAGAATTTGAAGCCCACAGTTCCGACTCGACGTGGCACTGACATTCAGGTTACCTGTTTTTATAAGGACAGGTGGCCTTCCAGATGCAAGTTCCCCCTGGTGTTAGCTCTTGACAAGAACGTAGAGCAAACACGCTACTGTCACTTCTCTCCTTCATCAGAAAAAAGTCCAATATGTATTTGATATTCAGATCCAGATTTCCCACTGTGGAAAAGTGTAGCTAGTATGACTGATTACTAATGAACACGGCATCAGAAGTAACACGAATTAGTAGTGATACTTTCTCCGATGTGTGAGCCTACATAAAAGTACGTTATTTTTTGTTAAATTGAACTCTTACTTAATATGTTTCTATAAATTACAATATTTCAATTATTATTAATATGAATAAAAACAGGGAGAAAATAGGTGTGTTGGTAATGCCTAGTAAGAAATAGTACTTATGCAAAATATTGTTACACTGATGCGTACGAATGCGGTGCGCTGTAACTTTAGCGTAATGCTCTAGACTTATGTAAGCCTTGTTTACGTGAGGCGGAGGNGCGTACGAATGCGGTGCGCTGTAACTTTAGCGTAATGCTCTAGACTTATGTAAGCCTTGTTTACGTGAGGCGGAGGCATATCCTGGAAGAATAACCTTAGCAAGGCTCCAGGAAAGTTGGAAGAAGTAACTCTGAATGGACTATACCTACCAACGCAAGAAGTTGAAACGTCTTTAGACGTGCGTTGTAACGTTGATAGTGCGCAGAACCTCATCCGGCAAACAGAAGACTGTAGTAAGCTAGAGGGAAAATGAGCTCGAGTACTCATGAAAGCGACGCAGTAGCCCATCTCCGTGTTCCAACGCTGCGCTGTTTCTCGGCCAGTAGTGCCATCAAGAACTGCGTGGATAGGATTAGAGGTTAGGTCGTTGTTTGTGTAAGTACTTCCAGATGTTTGTACACCTCCTCTAGCCTAGTTTTAATGCAACTCTAATATAATACTCTATGCGCATGAGGATACAGGTCTGCCAGAACGNGCGTACGAATGCGGTGCGCTGTAACTTTAGCGTAATGCTCTAGACTTATGTAAGCCTTGTTTACGTGAGGCGGAGGAATATCCTGGAAGAATAACCTTAGCAAGGCTACAGGAAAGTTGGAAGAAGTAACTCTGAATGGACTATACCTACCAACGCAAGAAGTTGAAACGTCTTTAGACGTGCGTTGTAACGTTGATAGTGCGCAGAACCTCATCCGGCAAACAGAAGACTGTAGTAAGCTTGGTATTAAGGTAGAGGGAAAATGAGCTCGAGTACTCATGAAAGCGACGCAGTAGCCCATCTCCGTGTTCCAACGCTGCGCTGTTTCTCGGCCAGTAGTGCCATCAAGAACTGCGTGGATAGGATTAGAGGTTAGGTCGTTGTTTGTGTAAGTACTTCCAGATGATGGAAAACCTCCTCTAGCCTAGTTTTAATGCAACTCTAATATAATACTCTATGCGCATGAGGATACAGGTCTGCCAGAACGGCGCTCGGGACGCATTCCTCCCAGTGTGAAGACGTTATACTCATTTGTTACATTACTGGCACGTTAATTTGTCTGCGTAGGTGGTTTTTACATGACGTCGGAGCGGAGTGCGAATCATTTTTTGGGACGGGGTAGAAAGGGGGTGGAGATGCCAGTGAATTCTACCGGTCATAATTTATTTCCCATGGCTGATGTAAGAAAAATTATTTCCCTGCCAGTGAAAGTGAGTTACCTCCCTGAAGAATAATAATTCACGATGATTGATGCGACGAATCGTTTCCACGTACTAATTATAGCAACGAAGCTTGAGGCGTACTTTAGTATTGGATTTAAAAAAAAAAAAAAGAGGCTACATGCTAAGATATTATAGCGGCTGTCAAAACCCAGGTTTTCGGTTTAGCACAAAATTTCGTCGCCGTGTACTTAATCTAAATTTCACACCAGGCACAGATTGGAGAGACACAACACTGAAGTTTGTTTAAAACCGATAAGCTAGTACATATTATTGCAACCAAATATCAGTCACTTTGCTGGAAAATGCCAAACTCCAAAAGTTTCGAGTTCACAAAAAAGTCGTCCCCCCCCCCTTCCTGCTCCCGGCATAAAGTTCGATTCCCACCTTACGTCAGAGGGCATGCGCAATGGTAAGATTTATTCTACTCAGGTTAGGAACAAAACTAGATTTCTTATGGGAGAGTTTGGCATAGGGAAAATTTTCGCCGCTAGGGGCGCAGTGTTCCAAACGGTAACGTTTTAACCACTCAGCGTACACATTAATTTTTAACTTCAGGGGTTGCAAAAAAATAAATTTATGGTGTGCATAGTACTTACAGATTTAACAACCTACACTCTGGAACCTATGGAAGTGGTTTCAGTACATTCACGGCACAAGAAGCCATCAATTATAAATCAGTTAGTGTGTCAGCAGCAGCCAATAGCATTGCCCAGGAAAAGACGTTGTCTGTATTGGTGCTAGCTTGTAGACTTGCACAGAAACGACCATGACTTCACCGATTCTGCAACATGTCATATCATGTAACGACTATACTCGGGTTAATATGTTAAAGAGTTAATTAAAATGTTTATCTGCGTGAATGATAAAAGAGAAGTATTTTTTCTCACTTACACAGTTATTTTATAATATGATTATTGTTATAATCATTATTGTTTTTTATTGTAGAAAATAGAGAAAACCTGGTGCCTTCCCGACAGTCCTCAGACACCCCTGGCAGAGATCGAGAATTCATTCTGCAGTGCATATATGAATGGGTTTACTGTGAAGTACTTTTTAATGCTTTCCAATTGCAGAGAAGCAACTTTCTCACAGCCTCCTCCTTCCTCCTCCTCGTAAAAAAATTGATGCATGCTTGGAAACTGCGATTCAACTAAATTCCAGTGTCAGTTTTTATTTGGCCAGTCACAGTCACACTTAATGCTAAAATACGACTATTTGCTACCAGTTCCTGGCCACGCGCTGTGTAGTAGTGAACTGCCAACTCAAACTCATTTCGGCAAAATTAATAATCATAGCAACTCGCTCATACTGCACTTTGAAATCTCATCAAGGGACCTAAATTCCAGGATAGTTTTTTTTTTATATATTATCCTTTATGAGCTATAGTTTGAATAACAGAAAAACTGCCACACAACACTACCACGTGATAGTGGTTTTTCCCATGACTCTTGTGTGCCTGTTCTCGTGACACATGCAGAAGTTCTCTACACAATATTAAGTTGCTCATAGACTTGCCTCACGTGTCTGACCTTGTTCGTAAAATTTAGACGATCTCTCATGTGAATTATTGTCAAATGAATATCGTTATAAAAAAAACCCTGCCCAAAACGGCGTTTACGAGTAATCTAAGGACTCCCATCAGTAGGCTCACACGTCCGAGAAAGTATCTACTGCTAGTTCGTGTTTCTTCGGGTATCGTATTCATTAGAAATCAATCTTACTAGATGTATAAATAATTTTTGAAGTTACACTTCTTTTGGCGCGTTGGGGGTAAAAGTTTAGTGTGCAACGGAAGTTGCGCGCGCACAGTGTAACGAAATTCGACAGTGAACATTGCAATCAAGCAGATAATACATGCTGTTACTTAGCAACCAGCATTTGAGGNATAACTGCGGTTACGTGTAAAGAAATGCAACTTCCCGTTACTTCGCCATTAGGAATGCCCTAGTAAATAAATTATAAATAAAGCTGTTGGTGTGAATTCTTTAGTTTTAGGGAACAACACAAAAAATACTTTGTCCACGGACTTAAACACATATTGACGTATTACACTGAACTGTAAGAATATTTATACACCTACTAGCATAGGCTAACTTAGGCAATCGTCATGTTCAGGAAAATAACGTAAAAGACAATAAAGGACAGTTCTGTACCAATACTATTAAAGCGGGTGAGATAAGCTACAGTGACGATCCTAGCGGTACGGTGTGGCGATTCGGTAGTTCTGTGTTCAGTCAGGTCCACATTTTACATTTTCATTTCTTTATTCATCACGTTTTTAAGGCGCAGTTAAGGCATGGTAGCCTTTCCTTTCGCTGAACTCATAACATCTGCTCTGTCGTTTTAACATTTCACGTGTATAAATATGTGCACAACGGACAGTGCAAAAGTAAGAATTAAACTACAAATCAATTACAAAAAAAATTGTACGAAGACATATGCGTGTGAGCGCGCTTTTAGAGTTGTTGGGTTTTATAATTACTTCCACTAAGATGGTTAAGGTATTTTAAATCTGTTTCCTGTATGTGTTAAAACATAACACTTATGTGTTCAAATTGACAGCTGTTCAGTATACACATTTCACTGCGCATAAAGCTGATATCACGCTACTCCGCATGAGTTTGGCACTATCGATTTGTGTCACGAAGTAAAAAAAACAAAAACAAACATATCCACTATTGTGTTTTAATATATTTTGTAAGGAAAATACATAGGAAAATTAAAGAAGTTTGGGAAACGGGGAGGGGGGG
>NQII01001175.1:26792-142281 GCA_002778355.1 Clitarchus hookeri | reverse complement strand
TTTTTTTTTCACGACAGAAGTGACAGTAGATATGTTGTTGGCAATTTATAAATTTGGATATTTAAAAATAAATGTGGTAGTTGAAAAGTCATAGTCAGCAAAATTCACTGTATGTAGCCCTCTGTTTAGGATATTTATTCTTCTGTAAAACAGTGTTTTTATCTTCAGCGACAATGCCGTATTTTTTTATGAACAGAGAGAGCTGTACTAAAGCCCCATAGTTAACCGCTTAAAATCCCGAGGGAACAGAACACACACGAAGCCGTCGCAATGCTTCCTTGTGGCCGTGTGTGACGTGGAGGAGTTTTCTTTTGTTTGCGGGGTATTTCTCTTAATCATGGATAGACTATTACGATGCATTTTGTAACCAAATGCTCTTTCACACGATCAATATTTTCTTCACATTTCCTTCAATTTTTATTGAATTCAATTCATTGAATGCTATATAACGTCGTGCAAACGTCATGACCGCAGCCATTTTCTCTTTCAATGTATTGAATGTCTCATTTTCCTTTAAGATTTACGTTTTGAACATGTTCTACATTTTTTTCAATTCAAAATTTAATTCGCCGATCACAGCTTTTCAGACTATATTAACGTAACTAATATCTTAACAATAGAGTTGTGTGCCCACATTTAAAGTTGTTACAAAATAAAGACGCATATGTTTTGAAAAGAAAATGTACAATAGTATGACAAAAATTTGTTGAGGTTTAACTAGTTATTTTTGTGTCGTGCATGAGTCAAGTCCTACTGCAAAAAAATTACTTTTGATATTTATTTAACTGGTTTCATTAAAAGTTTGTGATAAATTTTCATGCGGAGACTTGAAAACTTATTGAATGTAATTCATTGAAAAGCAAATGAAGTGGCTTTCTTTTTTNTAAATCGAATTCAAGTGATAGGATTCAATAAATATATAATCTTGTGAAATGGCGTTGACTTGAGAATCACGTGGTTTTCGAAGTTCACATACACACTGACTCAGAACTAACAGAAATGAAGAGTAACCGGGTTTTAAAACAATAGTTTTCTTCGTGGCGCTCGCTCGCGAGGTACAGTGTCGCGGGCGGAGATGTGTGTGGCGGGGTTGGCAGTTGAGCGGTTGTTGTCCCACGCCACGCCCCTCCTCCCCTCCTCCTGGTCGGGCAAAGCGGCGGGCGGCGCGAGCACAGGTGGCCGCTGCAAGGCGCCCGCCAGCTCAGATTTGTCGGCTCGTTACGCCGCGCGCCCATTCTCCATTCTACACCTCTGCCCCTCCAACCAACCACTCTACCACTCTCTCTCTCTCTCTTTCTCTACAGCCCTTCTTTTACCTCTCGCCGCGCCGACTATTAAACAATTGCCAGCAATCTGCCTTCGCCGCCCCACCTACATGTACCATTCCTTTCCAGCCAGATCAATTTAAATATCGTGTTTTGGCGCTCCGGCTGGTCGACCGCACGTTTCCGTTTTACCATCGCCTCCATATCACTGCATCAGACGAATGTTTGGACCTAACGTAGAATCACAGAGTGTTTAACAGTATAGGCTGTTCACGGTTATTTTAGCACTTCTGGAACGAACCATTGGAACATGTTACTGCCCATGCCTGCGTATATTTTGAAGGGGAAACTTCGTGGCGTGCGCCCTGGTGACGACGCGATGGTGGGGAAATTAGGTCCGTGTCTTAAGAGTGGTAAATAGTCCCATCTCGAGTGAGAAACACACACACACAGTGGTTTTGTAATAATTATTATTTTGGAACTTGTAAAGATATGAAGAAATTTTTTTCCGTGTAGGTAAAAACTTGATTTGTTCGAGTTATGGTTATACTTTTCCAGTCTATCGGTCTTGAAAATGGTCATATGTAATGCGGAAACCACTTTTAACATATGTCCTCACTTATTTTAAAAACAATGACACCCAATTTTATTACGAGCGAAATGTTTGTCCTCTGTGTTTAACTGACAAAACGTTTCATAACTGAGTCACCAGGATGACAGAGTATGGCTTGACAGCGTGTTTGCTAACACCCATCTAAATAAATGTTTCCATTATGATTTCGAAAGTATTTACGCGTATTAGTATCGAAGAACCATGAGAAGCTAACACATAGGTTTACTCATAAATTATGGCTATTTCCTTTTACAACGCACACAACCTATAAATACTCGGAAATTATCTTTCCTGAGAAATTTCGGAACATTGCATTTATTTCACTAAGATTTTACAAAAAAAAAATGTGTTTTATAAATAAATAATCTAGAATATACAAAGAATTTTATAATTATTTGCTTTATGTACGCTTATCACTAAACTAGTGACTATGCCAAAAAAAAATTCAGTGAAACTAAATATTTGATCTTTAAGTTTCATACCTATAAAAACTGTTGCTTATAGAAGTTTTTATCTATTTGATAAGCTTATTGTGTGTAATGTATGTTCCTGACTTCTTTTAACTAAACCTATTACTGGAAAGGAGTGGAGGGAAACAAGGCATGCTGACTGCAAACCTGATTTTTAATATAATAGGTAGGTTTGTTATTTTATCATAATAAAACGTTTTCTTTGAGATATCCTGAAGTGTTTGTCGCAATAAAATACCTACAATGGTATGTGTTACGGCGTCGGAGTAAAGGTGTTATTGTATGCAATTAGGCTTTACTTCTTTCTCCAAATGTGCAGGGCTCGTAGAAAAAAAAAATAATTAATAAGCCTACTTTGCTCTACATATGTACAAAATAAATTTTAGTGAAGTTCTTAAAAACTTAGATTGTAGTTAGGCGTTGACGTCTCATTGACAGCAATATCATTAGAGACGAAACCAGAATTATGTGAAACAGTACCACGACAATTCAATTGAAATATTCGAGTGACTTACCCGGGATTCAAATTCAGAACAACTCGTAAAATTAAGCTAGCTTACAATTAACTGCATCACGGATGTAGGATTGGGAACATCAACTTCGGATGTGATCAGTCTAATGTTTTGAAATATAGGGTCAATATCCTGAAATATTTGCACTGGCATCATTTTGAAAATAAGTGTCTGGGACACTTAATTTGATATAATCTACCACAGTACTACTTTTTTTACCATATTTGGTAGGAATAGGTCAATTGTTTCCGGAGATATGACATGAAAACTTTATTTATCCGTGTGGTACTATTTACAAAATGGAGAACAAAAGAGGCTCCGTGTATACACATTTGATATTTGTTATATATACTTCCAGCATACAAAGTTAATTTGAAATTGATTACATGGTTTCGACGATATAGCATACTATGCTAAAATAACTAGATGGCCACCATTTTCAAAATACGCGTCTGTCATACTTGAAACATATTTGCATAATTAAACTGCCTCTTTACTACTTGTTCGCCAAATTTGGTAGGAATTTGTCAATTATTTCTCACGATATTACATAAAAACTTTATTTACTCATGTAACGCTATCTTACAAAATGGCTTGCAAAAGTTCGTTGTTGTTTCAGTTACATGATGTGTGTAATAGATACTGTCAGCATACAAAATTTGGTTGCAATTGGTCAAACGGTATGGCAGTTACACCTGCCATCTTGAAAGTAAGAGCCTAATAAGTTTGAAAACTTATTTTTATCTGGCCTATCATAGTATTACTTACGTGCCAAATTTAGCAAAAATTGTTTGAGTAGTTTTCGAAATATAACGTTAAAGTTTTATTATTTCGAGCCATGCTGTCTTCCAAAATGGTGGACCAACAAAAATATTCACTTCGGAATACAATACTTCCACCTTGCCTTGTCAGCATACAACATTTTGTTTAAATCGGTTGAACGGTTTTCGAGATAGTACATCACCCTAAATTTTAAATGGCCACGTTTTTTAAGTAAGTGCCCAGTGTGTTCGAAAACTATAAAAGTTCCAGCGATTAACTAATGAGAATGCCCCACCAGGGCTCGTCACCTGAGGTGAAGAGCCCTCCACTGGAACCGACAGGGACCCCAGGCTGTGGTCCAGCGAGAAGGTTACACCATTTCATGCTGATCTGCTCTTACAGCTAATAAGCCAGTGACCACCACGTAGGCCTTCACCAGGGGGGTGGCCGAACTAGAGTATTCTTTCCCGTAGTCACGACTACCCAACCAGACACTCTGGGGTGCTGAATCTGTACACTCCCTACACACCAGGATCTGCTACCACTTTTCACGAAGTGCACTTTCAGCCCTCCCCGTCGCCTTACACCCATGACAGGTTGGTTGCCCGACCACCAGCTCCGCTCCAACCCGGCCGCCCAGGGCCGCAATCTTAAATTCACAACATTGGATGACATTACAGCCACCATCTTGGATGGCATCACAGGCCACCATCTTGTTTTCGCCTGCCATCTTGTTTTCTCCCGCTAATCTTGTTTCCGCCCGCCATCTTGTTCCCGGCCACCACCGTGTCTTAGGCTGCCATCTTGTTTCCGGCTACTATTTTGTTTCGCCCGCCATCTTGTTTCCCAATTACTTTCATTCGAATCTGCTGCATGTGCTCCTAATGCTGTAGTTCTCTCGTCGTCCGCTAGTGTACACCACATATCCCTATAATGTTGTTTATTGCTGCTAGAGTGTGCCACCCTATTACTCACCTTTGTTCGACCCCACCATCTAGTTTCCACTTGTCCTTCATCGTCTGCTAGGGGCGCTGGTGTCGCCCTCGCTCGGCCGCAATGTTGGTTCACTGTATGGATGCTGCGTTTTAAATTTCGGAGCTCAAAATATCGTCTGAAGGACGACGGGATCGAATGCCGAACCTTGTGTCGACATGCAAGATGCCTTAGACCACTCGGCTTTCAGAGCAATCTGGATAGTAGGGTTTTAAATGCTGTATACACATTGCAACGTTGATATTATGTACATCCAATTCAGATATGATATCAGAGTGTATGTGTGTGTGTGTTTAAATAGTTATTATTTATTAATTAATAATATTATATTAAATTGTTATTTTTCTTATTGTTTTTATTTTTTGTAAATTATAATATTTGTGATATAAATTTAATCACCATTTTTTATATTTAAAATATTCGTGTCATTATGTAATTATATATGTATATAGCGTGTCTCTAAAAATCACCGACAAACTACGGGAGGTGATTCCTTATGAAAAATTAAGTAGAAAATATACAGGGCACTTTTCTACGTGCAATATTAAGGGAGGAATAACCCATTAAAAATAAAAATTGAAAACAGTAATATTTCGAAATATCGGAAACTAAGTGACATTTAAGGACAATACTCCGAGCATTGTTTTCTGTTATTGGGATCCTTAACCTACAGTAAACACGTGTTTATACCATCTACGGTAATGAAAATAACAGGGGCGGCCACCCTCTTATTTTATGCAACTTTTGTACCGTCAGCATTTTGTAATATTTGATGCTGGCCTATTGAGAAGTATCATTTACGTAACAAATATGTTCCTCTTGTTGCAAGTGTGTAGTACCCACCGTTTTCGTTCAAAACACACATGAAGCTTCGGTCCAGTGCTGCAGTCCCTAACACAGCCACACTACATGCATGAGTCAATGGTTGGCTGATGGGTCCTCTGCACAAGTAAGGGCGGAAGACATTTAAATAAACTCTTACTGTAAACAACCTGTACCACTAATATATAGGCTTACAGTACGCAAGTAGTATGGTTATTGTATCAAAAAATGGTTCTCACGAAATGGATGTTAAAAGTTCGAAACAGATGTGTTATGCCTGCGACATAGGTCAGCAGCCAATCATTTACTCATGTGTGTAGTGTGGACTACGTGTTAGGGACTGTAACGCTGGACCGAAGCTTCATGTGTGTTTAGAACGAAAACGGTGGGTCCTACACACTTGCAACAAGAGGAACATATTTGTTACGTAAATGATACTGCTCCATAGGCCAGCATCAAATATTACAAAATCCTGACGGTACAAAATTTGCATAAAATAAGAGGGTGGCCACCCGTGTTATTTTCATTACCGTGGAAGGTATAAACACGTGTTTGCTGTAGGTTAAGGATCCCAATAACAGAAAACAACGTTTGGACTATTGTCATTTAATGTCACTTAGTTTCCGATATTTCGAAAGATTACTGTTTTCAAATTTGATTTTCAAGGGGTCATTCCTCCCTTAATATTGCATGTAGGTACAAAGCGTCCCGTATATTTTTTACTTAATTTTATAAGGAATTACCTTTCGGAGTTTGTCGGTGATTTTTAGAGACACGTTTTATATATACTGTATATATACCGTTATATATAACGTTATATACATATATATAACGTGTCTCTAAAAATCACCAACAAACTCCACAAGGTAAATATATATGAATATATATTCATATATATTTACATATAATGTGTGTATTGGTTTTTTCGAGCATAAAATAATTTGTATTACCAATTAAAAGTGTACAATTATTTCATTACGAGGTAATACAAACCATTTGTTACATGTAAATATTAAATATTTTTTTGCATGTGCATACCTCCACATAGACCATCAAAGGTATACATGTACAAAATGAAAACACGAGCGCGGAACAGTATTTATGAACGTGACCCTAGTAATTCAGAAACATTATTTGATGTTTGAAANCAATTAAAAGTGTACAATTATTTCATTACGAGGTAATACAAACCATTTGTTACATGTAAATATTAAATATTTTTTTGCATGTGCATACCTCCACATAGACCATCAAAGGTATACATGTACTAAATGAAAACACGAGCGCGGAACAGTATTTATGAACGTGACCCTAGTAATTCAGAAACATTATTTGATGTTTGAAATTTTTACTCACGGTTAAACGAAGCGACGACTTATGCGATGAAATAATGTCTCACAAACACAGATGTTAATTTCATTTAATGAAATATAATGTTACCATATACAATAATAATGAAAAAAAATACATATTTGCAAACAAAGTTAGAGTATACAAAACTACCCTGCTAACAATTAACCTCTTACTATATTATCCCGATTATACTCGTTCACGTTTGACATGTTGCAGAATCATAGTCGTTGCTGTGTAAGTCCAGAAGGTAGCACCAATACAGACAGTGCCGTTCCTTGGGCAATACTATTAATTGCTGCTGACACACCAACCGTTTTAATAATTGGTTTTTTTCTTGTTCCATGGATATACTGAAACTCTTTTCATAGGTTCCAAGGTGACACTTGTATAAAAACATTCGTGAGTACTTTTCACACCACAAATTTATTATTTTGTGAAATGTTAATGTGTACGTTAAACAGTTAACTATGTAGCAATTTTGTGTAAAGTAAAAATTACAAAATTTGGCTATTACAAAATATTACACAGTTATGTAATAATACTGCTCAACAGTTATGTGACTTCTTTTTAAATATGCAATAAGCTAATGTATATGGGTAAATTAATTATTTATGAATACGAATATTTTTTTACTATCACATTACCTCGAATTTTATTGCCAATGAGTATAGTATTGAACTGGCTGTGTGTACACGGCGGAGTTACGTACCAGAAGAAGAAAAGGAAGACTGCAGTAATGGTTAACAACGATTGGCTGCGTTGCTAGGGACTCGGGCGAATCGGACGATTTGACTTGGAAAAAAGCGGACTCTCTGATGTCCTACCACGGAAGTCACTTCACCTGGACACAAGTTCACCACATAATGTAAAAAAGTCTAATAAGCACACGCAACTATATTTGTCACGTGGTCGGAATTACTCACTGCTTGTATTATCGTGAAGATGCTGTGGTTTCCTGACGGCCGTACAGACAGGACCGCAAGACGACTGAAGAGACAGCTCCAAGAATCGGGAGGACCTGTAACTGTTGACTGCGAAGACCTACAAAGGATCAATGCGCCTTAAAATAAAAAACAAAACACATTACTTTTCTCATCGGTGGTAGTACTTACTTGCAAAAGAATTCGCAACACGCGAGTACTGACAGTCGTTGTTGACTTGGTCCAATGTTGGTTGAAAGGCAAAGCACAAACCTTTGGCAAGAAATCGACTTACTGGCTGCCAATTATTGCGCAAAATAAAATAAACGTAGTTAATAACTTTGTATTGTAACATTTAGTAATCACACAAAACAATTTTATTTTAATACTGTTTGCATAAAAACTATATTAAAACAAATTTATTGAGCTCGAAACCAAAATTAATTTAACCAGTTAATAAAAGTTTACTTCAAAACGTAACATATCTTCGCGAGAAAAATTACTCGAAGCAAAACTGGAAGCCGACTGCGATTCCTCAAACTCTCGCACTAAACGCAAAATGGCGACGAAGCAGAAGGGTTCTCGGATATGCAGAAGGGAGGCCCTGATATCGGAGTGAAAGATTTTAGCATGCTCCATACTTAATATAACGCAGCCGAGTGTTGGGGAGGCGCGGATTGATACAAGGGAAATAGTACCTCTAGTTACCACAGCATTTTCCACTGGCCGAATTACCCTCCTTCCAGTTTTACTTGTTTTGTCAGAAACTATGAAAATATAAGGTAACGATTTTGGCCAGGCATTTTTATTCGTTGACTTCCCCTCCTACCCTACTTATTTTCTCATAAACTAAGTAGGGATGGTAGGAGTAGGAAAATACTAGGTGAATTTTGGACAACCAAATCGTTTGACGTCACAGGCAGGGGCGCCTCTTCCCCTCCTTCCCAACAACATGTAACCAGGGCCGTAGCTAGACTTGAATTTAAGGTAGGGCAGCTGTGGTTACAGGTAGGGCGGAAGTATAAATGTTACTTGATCTGTTCTGGTCAATCATAAAAAACGGAATTTATTCCGATTTCTATGTGGTCAATCGATTTTTGGCTTTCTTGACTTGTAACATATTGTGTGAGTCAGGTTAATACTTAAGTAATCGTCGTGGTTTTATACAGGGTGTAACAAAATTCCCTTAAATTGCGATTTCGAAGTTGGTCCCATTGTAAAAGTTGTTCGTATTGATGGGTGGAATGACCCCCATTCGGCATTTAATGGAATTTTGTTACATCCTGTATAAATATATAAAAAAGTTATTTACTCCGATTTATATTATTATTTCTCCAATCATATTCAAACAAATTCAATATAACAATACAAAGCCCTTCCTTAAAACAGCTGAATTCTTCGATTTGCCATATTATTAAAAATGCGAAGGACTTCATTCAGGTCAACTGACTTGGTTCTTTTCTTTTCAAAGGCCAGGAATACCATGCCTGCCATTCTTTCGTGACCCATTGATAGCCTCTGAGGCCTATTGATTGCAGTCAAAGTTGAAAATGTAGATTCGCACACAGCAGTGCTACATCCTATGGTCGCCACAGATGCAAAAAGTTCATATGTATCTTTGAAAGCCTCTCGCTGCCTGTATAAAACTCGCAATGTGTTTTCCATTTTATCGTCGCGACGACTCAAATAATCTTTGACCACAGAAGCCTCTTCCCTTGATGGTATTGTTAGACCTGAAAATTAGTAGATATTATGAATGTGACATGAAATGACACTAATACAATACAGGCAGAAATGTAGTTTTCTTTAATTTTCTCACACTTACCTATATTTTTTAGAGGTACCATTTTGTCTAAATCCAACTCATCGAGATTAGCTATTGAATTTAGTAGGTCATCATTGTCCGAAAATCTTCTTTGCAATTCAGCAATTAGTATATCTAACGTTTCAAAATATTCTGATTTAAATGGCTGATCATTCTGGTCTTCTATATTTTGACTCGCAGAGGAACAGGAAGGAGCATACGTCAAGTAATCATCCATCCGGTTTGATTTTTTGATTTGTCTCTTCTGAATCTGGTTTTCGGAATCGCCGCTTGTCTTAGACTTAGCTTCTTCCAAAATTTGATGATACATTTCATCAGTTCTCAGCTTAATTATTTCATTTTGGACGCACTTTATGATTGTTATGGCGTCTTTCAACCCTGCACTTCGCGCTTGTAAAGCTGCATCTGCAGGCTGAAGCATGGATAAGATTTTGTTGGCTACAACCATGGCCATTCGGAATTCTAAGTTAAGCATGACTTTTTTAATGCCGACACTTTTAGCGACGAAGTCACCGTTAAATCTGTTATTTTTAATTTCATCTAAAGTCTTCAAAATCGATAAAAAATTCTCGTTCACAACTTTTGTAACCGCCAAGTGTCCTGACCAACGCTGTTCGAGAAGCCGGCCAATCCTTTTTCCATCATACAAGGCGGCTATTTTGCCATGGTGAAAGAATTCGTGCAACATGATGCATTGATCAAAAAATAATCGAATGTAAGTCATTTCCGAGATAGTCCTGATGACTATCAAATGCAAGCGATGGTTATAGCAATGGACGTAAGGAATATTTCGGCCCAATTTATTTTCTATTCTGGTGGCAACTCCCGAAACTTTCCCACTCATTACACTTGCTCCATCATAGCATTGGCTTAGCATACGAGAGAGGTCAATGTTATTTTCCGTAAGGGTATTTAACGTTAATTCCGTAAAAGTGGCTGCATCAAGGTTTACAGTAGTTGTAACTGTCAGCAACGACTCATTGACAGTTCCATCCTTAACATAACGTATTGCTATTGCAATATTTTCACGATTATTTTTATCTTTCGTCCCATCTTCCATTAAAGTAAACCAGTTCACGTCAGATTCCTTAATATCTTTAACAATGGAATTTCGTACTACTTGAACCATTGCTTGAATTATTTGATTTTGAATTTCAGGTGAACGATATGTTGCATTTTGTGGTATATGAATGAGAGCCTCCTTCAAATTGGGATCTTTCATGCACGTATATTCAAACAAATTCTGAAATAATCCTTGTTCTTTTTCTTCCTCCAAAATATAATTTCCACGCAAAGCTAGTTCATTGACAACGAGAAATTGTATTACTTCAATAATAGACTTCACGTAATACCTGTTTTGTTCTAATGCTTTTTGATGTATTAACGTTGAAACACTGCTAGTTGTTGATAATCTATGTAATTTTTCCTGCCACATCGCCATGGCTTGTAGATGAGGAATGGATTTTTCATGCTTTGGAAAACCAGTTTTTGAATCAGTGGCATTTTTCCAGTTTTTAAATCCTGTAGATGTGTACGAAGTCTGTTTGCTTCCATGTGGTAAAAATTGCTGGCAAGGATAGCAAAAAGCAGCATCTTTCGCGACAGAATACTGCAACCATTTATATCGCTTGAACCAGTCCACTACAAAGGCCCTGCTGTTATTATCTTTTGGATATGTGTCTAAAATCACCTGCTTTATAGGTTCTCCGATTTGTGCAATATCAGAAGGAATACCATAGTTAGCATTACCAACATGTTTCACCGTACCTGTTTCCATACGGCTAGAAGTAGCTGTTGAATCCTGTGCTTCCATCTGTTGTGAGGAATGAGGTTCTTCGTGGTCAATTTCTTTTTCTACTCTTCTTTTTTTGCTAAAGAAAGTCCGTATATCCATCGCAAAATCAATCAATCTTCAATTGACAGCAATAAACAAACAATTGTGTCCCTATCTGACTGAAAAACTGTACTGCACTAACCAACGCCCACCACATACAGACAAATAACCTCTAATTTGCTTATTTTAGTTTAAAAACGGAATCCCCATAGGGCTCAGTGTTGCCAACTACACCGTAATTACGGTAGATCTCCCGTATTCAGCACAAATCTACCACCTACCGTAGGGTTACAACTACGGTAGCAAAATATACCGTAATTTAAGGAATCATAATTTTTAGGTAATTATGATATATATTCTTTAAATTTCACGAGTTTATCGACCGATGATAATGCATCCTTAGTTTTATTTGGGTATTTTTTTTTATTCTGTTGACAGTACAGTATATTTTTCCTTACGCGTATAATTTTTGGAAATTCTCCAAAATGAGCTTTGAGATATTACGCGAACAAGTTTGGTAGGTAGGTAATTGCCGTATTTGATTGTAGATGAATACTAAGAAGTTTTGAATTAAGTCTGTTCGTATTCTTAGTTGAAATTTATTTTTTTAATTTTATCATTATCTTGTGTTGTCAATTTGATTTTGATGGAAATGATATTACAATAATGCTGATACAGATTTAAAACGTTTTTTTTTTTTTTAAATTCTGGCCTTTACCTACTTTTTTGATGTAATGTATAAATTAAAACATAATTTCGGAAAATCTACCGAAATTTTTGATAAATTCTACCGTCAGCTAGATTTCAGGGTTGGCAACACTGATAGGGCTTAAAAGTGGAGGCTAGGGGATTCCCCGTGCCATAGACTGCAATACGAACAAATATCGCAAAACAGACTTCAAATGCCATCTATACGCAGTATAACGAATTATGACTGTAAGACTAGATCATAGATGTCACTATACGCTAGTATTTTTTTTCCGTCATAATCTGCTTCAGTACCTACTTTACTTTTTATTAGTCGATTATTAAGGTAGGGCATTGGTATTTTAAGGTAGGGCATTGCCCCACAATGCCTCCCCCCCCCCTAGCTACGGCCCTGTATGTAACCCTGACTATTATTTAAATAAAACAAAATTTGTTTCAATAAAATGTTTCCTTTATAAAAAAATTAAATATTGGCATGCTACCATGGATTATTAGTTGTCTCAGTTTTCATACAAAAATACTCGCAAATAGAGTTGCAGTAGTTCGTAAATTCAGTTTTAGAAAGAATTTATTTACCCCGAGACATTCGCTGGCTAAGTACATTCGACCCACGGCCTCGCAGCGCACGGGACGACACCTTGCGTGCATTATCTCTGCTGGCGGCTTGGAATTTCGCCTTCTAATCAATGCGCGGCGTGAGAAAGCATGGCCTCGTCCCGTGAGGGACGACACCGTGACAGAGCCGCGCGGCCTGGCAGGCCGCGCGGCTCTGTCACGGTGAAAGAAAACTTAGCCTCTAGTCCAGACACAATGAGTATATTGGAAAACAACTCATTCCGTTTCATTGCTAGTCTTGCACGAAAAATATATAAACGAGACGCATAAAGAAACTAATAAAATCGCGTCATATGTGCACAGAAATATGTTATCAGTCCGTGCAGGAAAACACTGCATGTTCTAAGGAGCCGGTAACCGAACTGTATTAGCTTTCTGTTATTTTTTGAACTCATACATATATGTCAAATACGATCGTGCTCGTAACATAGTCACTGCACGCTGAAATAAATCGTCATTTAAAATTTTAAAATATATAAGTGGTAGGAACATAAACAAATGCGGCGTCAAGCATAATAACTCAGCTCAGATAGGCAGGCTCGTTAATATATTACTTCTCTGGATAAAATACCATTTCTGAACTATGGTTTTTATAGTGCATATACAAATACAGTACACCCACGTATAATGATCTACACATTGAAACGCAGTTCTATTCGCGGGTTTCTGAAAAATCGCCCCATGTATTTGGTTGTGTCGTGTACATAATTTATCATTAATTTATTGGCTAAATTGAACTGTTACCTATATTTTATATGTAAATAATGTAAATGGGCATGTTATTAAGAAATACGCGCACGAATGTGATGGATGGGCTGTTGTCTGTCTAACATCCGAAACTTGGAAAATACAAATTCTTATACTCTTTAGGCATTGTAAGGAATTTTGCTGCATTTTCTGGGTTACTTAGCCTTGTTAATCGGTAAATATTTTTTTCTTGTAAAAGAAAGTTACAGGAAGATTTTATTAATACATTTCATGGTCGACATACAGTTGGCGATTGATAGATAAATAAAATCGTTACGGCGAATTATAATCACTCAAGTAGCTATAATAGGTCGGTTCCACGTCACCTGGCTTTGGTTGGGGGACGGGGGACGAGCTGTGGCGTCACCTGCGGGAGCCGATGACGTCATCACGGATATTTCCTGTTCATGCGCTGCGAGGCTCTCGTCTCTGGTTGGCTATACGAGGCTCTCAAAATGCTTACATCTCTGATTGGCCGTGCGAGGCTCTCGAAATATTACGGTTAAAAAATTGCAAAAATATTATTTTAAATTTTTATTGTAAATATTTATTTAAAATTTTATTGTTAACTGATTAGCTATGCGAGACTCTCAAAACTGACAAGTCAGTACCATTCATATTAGCCGAAGAGTGTTTATGTTCATTGCCCCCTGGCATACAACTTCTCACAGCGTATAAGCATAGTTGACCCTAATTTCCGAATCGTCTGAGATATAGTCACCAAATTTGTAACATATGCATCACCCCCGACAACGAAAATTATCACGGAGTTATTTAAGCCCTATGCGAAGCATAGTGGGCCATAATTCCCGAACCATTTAAGGTACAACCACCAAATTCATAATATAGGCATCACCCCCGGCAAGGAAAATTAACACATGGGTTTTTTAAGCCCTATGCGAACTTATAAGCATAGTTGGCTATAATTCTCGAGCCGTTTAAGGTACAACCACCAAATTCATAAAATAGGCAAGAGGATTTTCTCAGAGTATTCCCAAATCCCTAATGCCTCGACTGGTCCCTACTTCATGATCTTGCATTCCATGGGGTTTTCTCCGAGTCTTCCTAAATCCCTGCCACATTGCCCCAACCGGTCCCTACTTCATGCTCTTCCATGCTAGGGAGGTTGTCTCCGAAACTTCCCAAATCCCTGCCACGACGCCTCGACTCAGGATGGATGGCGCGGCGATGCTTGGCATCGTGTATGATCTCTGGCTGGACCCGAGGTTACGGAGGCGGTGCTCAGCGCTACATGTAACCTCTAGCCGAATAGTTGACCTGCATCGTGGGCTACCTCTAACAGCTGCGACGAGGCAGTGCTCGGCGCTGTTCTGAAAAATATTCCATTACGACTGTGGGGCTACGGTGGTGCAGTGGATAGACAACACACTACCTCAGGCGGTGCGAGGATTTGCATTTCGACGGACGTCGTGGTGATGCAGTGGATAGACGACATGTCATTAAAGCTAGTGGATTTTCTCCTAGTCTTCCCAAAACCCTGTCACAATGCCCCGACTAGTCCATACTTCGCTTCTTGGGGACCGCGGTGGTATGGCGGATAGACAACTCGCTCTTGGGGGCCACGGTGGTGTGGTGGATAGACATAGCCCCAGGCAATGCGGAACTAGTTTTAGCATTTCGACGGGGACGCGGTGGAGTAGTGGATAGACGACAATACGTAGAAAATACACATTATGATAATGTAAATAAGGATGAGTACGTTGGACAGAAATAAAGGTCCTTCAGATATGAAAAGACTCTCTCAAACTTTAGTTTTATCAGACACATACCTGGACACCAAACTGCGAAATGAGTGTAAGATGAAATCAGCGAAGTAAAGTTGGCGATTTTCAGCTGCCTTCACTTTACAAAATGTCCTTGTGCATTTCACGAAAGAAAACGTGTATTTTGTGTTAATTCTTCTGATACGATGAGGGCTATCATACATTTGAGTTTGAATATATGCCAGACTTATTAATGTAAATAAACTTTTGTGATAAAAAGTATTGCATATTTTTGTGTGGAATTGCCTTTTATCTTAATAATTCGATTTGTGTAAAGAAAATATTTTCAGCAATCGTTGGCGTAGCTAAGTTCTTTTCGAAACAAATATTTATGTACCACAAGTTAAAACAACATTTCGTTTTACAATACCAGTGAACTGTCTTACACCGGTTCATAATTTATACCAAAACAACAATATTGTTTATTTCAATTAAAAAAATTGAAATATATCGTTTTGATGATATAAATATTTTAGTTTATAAATACATTACATTTCACCAGTATGAGATTTGTATTATATTCAGAACACATTTCCTTAACAAATTTTCCGAATAACAGCAAAAAAACTAAATATTTAAAAGCTCTTTTCTAGGAACAGTCGTACAACTGAAGTAGGGCAGAGACAGCTGCTATATTACTTTACAAATGAGTCTTTCTCACATGCAGCTCTTTGTGCAAAACGATTAACTACCTTCCTTTGTCAGTCGGACTATCCCGATGCACGTCCTTTAAAGCAAGTGCATTGAATGTTTCTATCCACAGTATGATAGGAAAATGTTTTAATTCTGTGCAATATGGGGCACATGTGCTCGGGACTGACAACACTCACTGAAATGCAAGAGAGCAGTTCAAACAGCAATCTTTGAATGAAATACACTCTTGTCCCACTACAAAACTCTGAAAAACTTTCATTATTTATTACCTTACAGCTTTTATATTTAGCTTTTCTCAATGAAAACTCCACTTCAGGTGGTTTTGCAGATCGTTTTTAAAACAATACAGCATATAGGTGCAAAAAGTTTCAAGTTTTCCTTTCTTCTATCATAGATAATCGCTAGATAAGAGGTAACTAAAAATATTTTGCATGAACGAATTCACTAGAGAAACGTGATTAGAAATAATATGCCACGTCCGAATCCGCCTGAAGTACGTACATACTCATGCGTACCTGTCCCCGGAAGTGGCATCATCGGTGCTTTCCGAATTGCAAGTATACAAGTAAACAAACATGTATTTTGTATACTTCGCGGTCTTGCGGCTTACATGTGCCGCCATTTTGAGATGCATTTTGTTGATTACAATTGATTTTCGAGATATTATTTTATTTAAATACTAATAGGGCAAAATTACTAATTCGAAGGCATAGAATGTTGAAATAAGTTAAAAAATTATGGAAAGATACGCCTTAAAAAAATTATAAACAATACATTTATATTATGTCTTTCTGTCCATAACCGACAGAAGCTAATGTAAAACAAGCAATCAAAATTGCAAACTAACATACAATCAGTATGACAATAAATTTTATGAAATTCAAATTGAAATAATATTGAATCCGTGATTTAACCCTACAAAATTTCGGCAATTAACAAGTTCTTCACCGAAATGCATGTTAAGTAAAAGGCTGGGTAATAGCTGTGGTCGAAGCCAAAAAATTTCCTGTCCGAATTCATTAAGTATGGCAGTAGTATAATTATAGGAAGTCTGAGGCATCGACGTCTTGGCGTAGGAGCTAGGCACCGAACGGCCAACATATTGGACCCATGTTACCTTTGACATTTGAACTTTAATCCCAAAAAAATTACAAAAAATTATATAAAAAAATATTAGAAAATTATTTTAAAATTATTAAAAATTATGTAAGTATTTATTTTAAAATTAAAAAAAAAACTTCAATTTCCTACCACGAACCCATGCTCTTTCCGCCATCTTGGCAGGTACAGTCCGCCATCTTGGTAGGCGTCACAACCACGATCCGCTGTCTTAGTTTATGTAGTCCGCCACCTTGGTCGGTGTAGTCCACCGTCTTGGTAGGTGCAACTATCCGCCATCTTGGTAGATGTAGCCGTCCACCATTTTGGTAGATGCATTCCACCATTTTGGTAGCTGCAGTCTGCCACCTTGTTTGGCCACACAGTAACCGTCCACCATCTTGTTTTTTACGTTTCTCATTTGTTTATACATAACTGGAGTTTGTCTCTCACCTTCGTTCGACCGCTACCTTGGTTTTTTTCGTTTGTTATTTGTTTATACATTACTAGAGTTTGTCTCTCACCTTCGTTCGACCGCCATCATGGTTGTTTTGTTTGTCATTTGTTTTACATTGCTGGTGCTGTCCCCAGCATCGGGCCCAGCAGACGACTGACCCCCTCTAACCCCTCCAATGTTTCCCATTGACTAATTACTCACATTCGCTGCGCTCCCACCCCTGATTCTCGTTGGCCAATTGCCCACCCCTTTCCAATATATTTAATTGCTCCATCAAAGTTTCTCAGTTGCTAATTACTCGGGTGATTCCGGAAACCTTCCTTTGACCAATTATTCGCCCCCCCCCCTCATCATTCGTATATATTAAATTGCTCCGCCAACGTTTTCTCATTGGCTAATTGCTCGTGCTTTTTCGGAAACCTTCGTTCCGACCAATCAGCGGCCTACTTTAATGGTGAGGGCGGACATTTCCCCCCCCTTAAAAACTCTTAATAAGACGCAACGCGAGCCCCCTCGGGAAATCAGTAATTTTTCTAGCTCTTAGAAATGTACGCGTGTTGTCCAAGCGGCCAAAAAATCCTTTCAGCCATTTTGACATTTCGATAGGCGCGCTCACTTAGTGCCTTGGACAAACGGGACGAGTTACCGTACCTGCGGAAAGAATTTCTCCTGGTTTACGCACCTTACGAAATGTTGACCGTGTTCAAGTATTAGCCGGCCGAGCTGCAGCAGGACGAAGACATACGGGACTGCCTCCCATGCAAGGAGTGTTTCGAGGGCTGCACCACCTCTTAAATTGAAACAGATAAAAGTTAGAAACTAGTTTTTTTTTCTCGATATAATATCAGAACCTATTTAAGAAGCTTCCATTTTCATCTTATAACACTAAAATGCAACAACCTCACAAAGTTTTCGAAAAAAAAAAAATCACAATTAATGAGCCTAGGCCTAACCTATTGTTCATTGTTCATGGGTTGTTACGGCGGCAACGGTTATAATTAACTACTACGGTATGTCTGGCAATGAAGTACAACAATTTTGGAATGTTTAATAAATACGTTTTACTCTTGGATAAAGTTTAGTTGTATTATTAGTTACGTTCGGGTACAGAAGATTAATTGAAATTTCGGTGTATAAAAGTGACGACGTTCCTGACACCATTATTTTCGGTAGTTAATTAATTTGTCGAAAATAAATACTATTTATTTGATGTTTTTAAACTGAGAAACAGCAATACCATCTCGAGTTTATTTTAAAGTAATAAATGCCCTCTGCCGCTGCATACATGAAATGTGTAGCCAAGTGATTTAAGACCATTCCACAGGTTTCGAAATCCGCCACTAGATGTCAGCCACTTTGCTTTGCATCTCCCATACCGTAAAGTTAATATGGGGTAGAGCGATCTCGCTGGCTTCGCAGAACCAGTCTCCACGTTACAACATTGAAATGCTTTAACAAGTCCTTTGAGATATTTGTATATTTCCTCTAACCATTTGTAACGCAGTTTGAGTAATTTGAAATTAGTAGAGGTTTTTCAAATCAGTATAAAAGTGCTAGTGTTTTGAACATTAAGATCCAAACAAACGCGTTCATCAGCGTCGACCATGTGACTTTGGTAGTTGTACCGGTTTGCCGTAGGTCAACGCTAGGTACATGCGCAGAAGACAAAGACTCTGTCACAGAGTAAATAAGAATACACAGGGGAATTAGCTGCTTATTCAGCGAATTCGAACCGCGCACGCCACCAAAATCGCATCACTTGCCAGCAGCAACATTTCAGCACGTCGTTCGCCAATCAGTGCCTGGCGACTTAACGCCAGCCAGTTTGGCCAGCCAATAGGGTACATTCCGCAGAGCGCGGTAGCCAGTCAGACACAAGGCGAATGGGTGCGCCCACATCAAAGGAACCGCCACGCCAGTTCGTGGAGACATTCGGGCTGCTCTTAACATCAAAGGACTTAAGAGCCTACGAGGGTGAAGCGAGGTGAGCATGTAGCAACGGCGGAATGCAAGGGCGAGGGAAACGGGAGATCGCCGAGATAACCCGCGGACCAGCTGCATCGTCCGGTTCGCCTTAGTGGGAGGCGAGTAGTCTATAAGACCGCGGTGCCATTTCGTGTCTGTGTATTTATTTTCTGTGTGACTCAGTCTACGCCATCTTTAGTATATGTGCCATAGAAGCCGGAGCAGCAGGTGGAGCAGCAAGTTGGGTAACATAGCTGGACGCTGGCGGCCGTGCGGCTGTGCGGCGGCAGGAAGTGTCCTCGTGCTCGATAGCGCAAGGTCGCAGCCGCCGAAGGTCGCCGCCCGCCCAGCTGCTCCCCGCCTGCCAGTGTCCTTGTTCCGGCCCCAGACGCGCTCTCAACACTACACGCTTATACCTTCACAGCAGGAGGGCTACAGGGTCCACTGGGGATCCGGATTCGGGGGGGACCTGCCCAATTGCGCTCTCCCCCCACCAGAGTAATGCGCAAGTGTTACTCTGGTTAAACCCAGCGCCCATTGAAAGACAGTTCCCGCCCCCTCTCTACTAGCACTTTTATCCCGTCATAATAAAGAACATGATTCCTATCCTCTGTCTCCTGTAGCATTTTCTGTTAAATATGATAATGCATGAAGCAATTTTTAATTATTTCCTGTCGAAAGGGTTTTTACGCTGACTATGTCGGTTTTTTCCTTTCTCTTCTAACTATAGTTTAGCTATAAGTATACTTAGGGAGGTTGTCATGGCCACAATCTGGCCATGGCAGCCCAATCCCTCTTTGCCGTGATGCATGTCTCCTTGCATGATACTCCCTTCCTTGTAGGCGTATGGGGCCTAGCCCTGAGACGCACTTAACTCCCGTCCCTACCGCGGGCTCATATAACACTTAGTTTTAGAGTAGTTAGTAAAAAAAGAAAAAAAATACAACAGGGCTACATTTTATTTTTAACTTATTTATAATGCTACAAATATTCACAGTCATAATTTACAACATTAAGCTACCTATATCCACTATTGCTCTTCTTATTCTCAGTGAGCACGATATTAATGTATATCTTAATTCTAATTGAAAATAAAATTAGCATTTCCATGCAGTTGTTGTACTGCCTGCGTTTAACAGGATCTTACAAGAACTCTACAGCTCAGTAACAATAACTATCCTGACTACAAAAAATATTTTTGTTACATCTCCGCAAAAGGACACGTGTGATAGTAAAGCAAATTACACAAACAAAGATATTTGATTGAGGCAAAATAAACTCAGCTCCTTAGCGTCTGATGACCAGCCAATAATGAACGTTGAAGAGCACAGCAAGCGTGTCCATTATCATGCTGGGCACTGAGACCAATAGAACCAGTGCTCCTGCAGTGGTGAATATGAGTAACTTACTTCTAACTTGCCTTGGTTGACTTGTAAGTGTCTGCTGACCTCAAAGTGTTAACAATGCTCGGATGTCTTTACTTCAAGCGCCAGGATCTTTATTTGTAGAACAAGCACCTGTACTAGTTTGTCTACTCGTCAGTATCTGTAGGTACATGAACAAGCTGAAAACTTAAGTTGCAAATTATATCGCCTTTACCACAGCGTCAAAGAAGCTAAAGAAGAGCTGTGCTATCCCCAAGGTATCATTGTAACAGAAATATCAGCATAAATGCCACTTCAGTCACTCCTTGACCAGACGGTTACTCGCATTGGTCAAATTTAAAAGGTTATGGGAGAATGCATGCTTCTAAACATGCCAATTTTATCGTCATCACGAAATGGGGTTGTGATGGTTCAGATCAAAATAAATACAAACAAAAGTTTTCTCAAGATCATCTCAGTGAAGATAGCTTATTTAGCATTTCCATAGTTCCTTTGCAGGTTTATTGTGGCAAAGACGATTCCAAAAATATTATTTGGAAAAAACACTGTTCCTTCTTCCATGAAGTATTGCCGCCTTATCAAACCTATTTTTGCGAAAGAATCTGCCGATTTAGTTATCACGGAAGTAAATAAAATAACATCTCAAATAAAAGTACTTGCACTCAGCAAAATCAAAATTGACCAAATGGACATTTCTATAAAGTCGGATTTGATATTTTACATAGTGGATGGTAAAGTTAGTAATGCAGTGTCGTCATGTTCGTCCACCCAAACGTGTTACTTGTGCAGGGCAAATCCCAGACAAATGAAAGATATAAAAGCCATTTCGAAAAAGGCAGTAAAAAGAGAATTCATTTCCTTCGTTATATCCCCCCTTCATTCGCGGATAAGGCTGTCTGAATGCATGATCCACCTAGACATACAAAAATGGCCAGTAAGGGGCACTGAAAGTAAAGAAAAGGTATTTAAAAAGAAAAAAGTAGTTCAGGAGAGGTTCAGAAATGAGTTAGGAGTTTTAGTTGATATGTCTGAGCAGCAAAGTGGCAACACAAATGACGGCTACTCAGCCCGGACGTTTTTTAGAAACCAGGAGAAGTCTGCAGAAATAACTGAACTGAACCTGGAAATAATTAAGCGTTTAGGGTTTATGCTTGAACTTATGAATTATGAACATCAAATTAATTCAGAGAAGTTTGAAATATTCTGTAATGAAATCCAGCAGCTATACATCCAAAAGTACAGTTGGTATCCAATGCCAGTAAGCATCCACAAAATTAATTCCATGGGAGAGACATAATTGAAGCACGTATCCTGCCTATCGGTCAATATTCAGAAGAGGCCCAAGAAGCAAGAAATAAGCATAATAGGCAGCATATAGACCGTTTCACACGGAAATATTCCAGAGTAGATACAAACACGGACCTGTTGAATAGATTAGTTACTTATTACATCGGACCCCTATTTAGCGAGTTTATGGAAGTCTCAAAAAATAAAAAAAAAGGAAGTTAATCAAGAAATGCAACTCAAGAAATGGATACGTCAACACTAGGGGAGGATTACGCCAACTCACTCGGTCAAAACTCATCAGACGCAACAGTGTCTTGAGTGATAGTAATTATTTGTTGGTGTGTTTAATTATAAACATTGTAATAACGATAAATCTCGTCGATTAAATATATTTGAACTGTTTTGTAACATATGTACATATTTATTAATAAAATGTTTTCACTATATAAATTAAAGCATAACCACAATCTTTGTAAAGCGATATTGCAAGTTAAAGTTTTTTTGTTAACATACCAGAAGTTTAATAAATTTTTATTTTATCTGAAAATAATTAGAAATTATTTTTAATATGTGTGTTTTACTGGTTTCAGTCAAAGATGATCATAAATGTTGTCCCAGTCTTTTAACACATTCAACAACAATTTTTTCCGCCTAGACTGACAAAATTACACACTGTGAATTAGATTTTGTCGCTTGTAAGACACTCAAAAATTTGTGACGGAGCCGGGGATAGGTTATATGGGGTTGGGTATAGGAATAAAACGTGGATAACGCGTAGTTGAACACGAACATAACTATCTCATCCCACAATAAAAAAGAAATAATGTGATTATGTGTACGGATATGCCTTGTTTTGACCTCCAGGGTCTCTCAACGTGTCTGAGAAATTACGAGAGTGATATACGAGGCATTACCCACTACGTGTTCACAAAATATTTCAGTTATAATATTGATATCTTTCGTGACTGAAATGAACGTGCATAAAATAAATTATTAAAAGTCTTAATAAAGATTATTACGGATTTTTTAGTTAAATATGATTATAAATATTTTGCTTGGCGAAAGTTTATTCATTTATTAATTTTTGCAAAATGTGCTTTTTAAAGCNTTAATAAAGATTATTACGGATTTTTTAGTTAAATATGATTATAAATATTTTGCTTGGCGAAAGTTTATTCATTTATTTATTTTTGCAAAATGTGCTTTTTAAAGATNGCTTGGCGAAAGTTTATTCATTTATTAATTTTTGCAAAATGTGCTTTTTAAAGCATTCATAATAGAGATACGATTAAATTTGTATTGAGAATAGGCTTATATTAATGGATTTTAAAATATTTAAATAAGTAAATTCTAGCAAAATATCGCGTTCGAGACACAGCGCCCCATCACAGAGTACATAAGTACACACAGACGAAATGGCGTAACGGTTCCTTTGATTGGGCGTTCCCTTCTCTAATTGGTTGCGCTAGGCTTGGGGAAAGGGTCTTGAATCTAATTAGCTACTACGTCCTGCGAAAGTTTCACTATTGGTTGGGCTGCCGGTTGGCTAGTAGGTTACCAGACGCTCACTGGCGAACGCGGCGATCCGACATGTTGCTGGCTAGGGGCGCCATTTTGCTGGCATATGTGGCTATAGTTCGTGGAATAAGCGGCAATTCCACCTCTGTATTTTTAAGTACTCTGTGTCCCTGTCGTTCATACGCGCAAGGCGCTGAGCCGGCGTGCAGTGCTTCCGTTATCACGCTTTCCTGTGCAAATTACGTATGTAACAGAAGGACTTTATTACACTATTACACGTGATGAAAGCCCATAGATGAAATTTCGACTGTACCTTTTTACTTTTCTCTGACGTCTTAACACTTTCAGACCCTCTTTAATTTACGGTTTCAAGTGTTACAAACAAAAAATTGTATAATGCTTACTGTACGTAAGTCGACGCAACAGTTAATACTTTGTCACAGCCAATCAGCTGTAGGCTATAAGTTTGGTTACTGTTACATGAACCAATTATGACTTAGACCAGTAAGACGGTTTCCGAATAATTTACCCATAGGTAAGATCATTGTACATAGAGCTTCGCAGTGTGCTGTACAAAGAATTACCTACGCTGGCGTAATGTACACAATTGTGTACACTGGGTCTGAATNTTCGCAGTGTGCTGTACAAAGAATTACCTACGCTGGCGTAATGTACACAATTGTGTACACTGGGTCTGAATGGGTTAAGGAAACAACGCAGGCAAGATCTAAAAGAAATGCGAATTTTTACCATTATTACCTACTCCTTACATGATTTTATTACCGTATAATTTGAAGTTAATAGTTATTGCAGTTTGTTTATTAGGAGCTTAAATACGTTATTTTATCAATAACTTTAGATTATTTCATCTTAAATATAATTATAATTATAGAGGTATTAATTATTTTTTTGGTAATATGTGGTTTATACATTATGTAACTATTAAGATTCCTGTTTATCCTTTGATTTCTGTTTTAAAGTTTAATCAGTCTAGTGATGACGATTGATTTGCGTTATTAGGCGGACAAGGTTTATAATGTTTATTAAATCAAAAAATTCAAAATAGAGTGTTTAATTTATTTTCATTTTTGTTTCCTTTTGGTTTACAAATTTAATACTTATTTAATTTGCATAGCTTATAATAGAGTTTGACATTGAAGGTATTAAGGAAAATTCATTGTCTTGTAAATATTTATAAATAACTAAATTTTGATTTTACACAGAAAATTTAAGGTTTTGTTTAAACTATATAAATAGAAATATAAACAGAGTTTAACCGTTAAAATATTAAGTTAGCAGCTATTATCTGATCAATTATAATTCCTTAATTAGAATATTATATTNAGAGTTTAACCGTTAAAATATTAAGTTAGCAGCTATTATCTGATCAATTATAATTCCTTAATTAGAATATTATATTGAATTTTATCACTATCGGTGATACACCTCTATTTGGTTCCAATTTAAAAATAAGGATAGGCCCTAATTGTTAATATAATATTTTAGATCGAAACTACGATAGAGGCACGCATTGTACTTTGTTAAACAATCGCATCCAATAAAATAATAGGGTCGCCACTTAAAGTCACGTTCAGGTCAGTCACCAACGGAAAGACTGCACTAATGTTATTTCTACTCAGGTTGGGAAGATCAGTGCTAAAAGTTTGGCAACCAAAAATGTTGCCACTAGGTAAGCGCTAGTGTCGCATGTGTACCAGATTTTTTTCTATTTTCTGAGTTTAAAAACAGGATAATTGCAATAAACATAAATCGAATATAAAATAACACACTAAGTAAAATCTTTCTCTTTTATAATTCACGTCGATTAACATTTTATTTAAAAGTGACCACTTTGGAACACTGCACACCTAGCGGCGGAAATTTCCCCTATATCAAACTCTTCCATAAGAAAACGCGTTTTGTTCCTAACCAGAGTAGAATAAACCTTTAACTGCACGCCAGTTGAGAGCCTTGCGCGTAGAGGCGACACCACTTTACGTACGCTGGTTGGCGTTCGCAGTAGCGCTTCATTCACACAAACATACTGCTTACTAGGTGACCGCCTTAAGGGGGAAGTATCCTTACCCTCTTGGATTTACATACTTTCCTCAATAACTTAATTTTCGGAGTCAATATTAAAAACCAAGCTAGCAAGACATAGGAAACATTTTAAAAGATATTTCGAAATCAAACTTATTTTTCTTACATGATTAGTTTCACATCTGTAACCGTAACCAAATATTGCCTAATTATTTAACATGGCCAATACCCCATGGGATAATACGCTAAATGGCATTTTCCAAGCGCTGTATCTGATAATATACGCGTCAGATATATACAAAACTACTCAAGGGTCCTGCACTGAACCTTCCAACAGACTTCCCACCAATAAAATGATAGGGTCGCCGCTGAAATTGTCATACGTACACGCATTGCGACGAGAACACTGTACGTCAGTTCAGAGTCTTGCGCTTAGTGGCGATGGGGCACTTGATGCGCGTGGCAGTGTCGCCCTTGCCGCTTCTGCGCCTCTCGGCCTCAAACGCGGGGGAAAACAGCTCCAGGTAGGTGATATATAAGGGCGAGCGTGGTCTAGAGAAGGGAACGCATGTAGATACTTCGCTGCTGGCCACCGGGTGGTCAGCATCCTGAGGACCTTCTTCTAGTGGACTGCGAGGCCTTCGCGTCGTTACAACTTTAGCTCGTGGTGCAATGGAAAGCAACTGCTGGCCCTAACAGGGCCAACTCGAGCCTAGCTCCTAATGGGTCAGCGACGGTTGTTTCCCGCAGCGTTTTTAGGCACACAGTAATTTCAAACAACATATTTCTAGTGGAGTTCCCTGCTTCCTCGATTCTGGCTGACCCGAGCCTCGGGGAGGGTCATGCGGGCCTTTCGGAGATAACCACCCCTCAAAACGTACCACCCGGCGCAGTATCAGCTGCTATTGAAGGTACTTCACAGCTACTCTTCCACCACCCTCCAACTCAAACACAGGCTCTGTCGCAGGACGCAACTATGGATACTACAGAAACAACATCAATCCACTCGAACATGCCGCCCACTCTGACGCAGGAACAANGCAGGACGCAACTATGGATACTACAGAAACAACATCAATCCACTCGAACATGCCGCCCACTCTGACGCAGGAACAAACCAAGTCTTGGCTGACGACTCAGGTAAACCGAAGAAAAGCAATACTGGATAAGGAAATGGAGAATGAGACTTGGCTCCAGGAAACCCACCGGAAACGAGTATGCAGAGCCACAATCGAAACACAGCCTAAGCTAATCGCGGTTCAAAACCGCTTTGAGCCGTTTGCCAACATGGCAAACCCACAAACATCACATGCACAAACAACCAGATATGTTGCACCAGCCGCCACAAACACAGAGCGCGTTTCAACCAGACCTCAAAACAAACCATTGAAACTCGTTGTACCTGATACCACCTCGTACAACAATTTGATAACCAAAACACGGTCCATGAACATCACCGGTACTCAAATCTCACTCGTTCAAGCCGGCCTACAAATCACCTGCACGCATGAGCAGGCATATCGCGCCATTCCGGACTTCCTAAAAATGTCAAACACCCATTACTTCACCTTCAGCACAGCAGCAGAGCAACCCCAGAAGGTGGTTGTCAGGCTCCCACGAACCACACCAACCTCAGACATCAAGGAAGTCCTTGAAGAGGGCCAATGCACCATCTTATACGTCTGCCAATTTAGGAAGACGCACATTGACCCCAACAACCCATCACACACTTGGGAAGAGCTGCAGGACTTTTTCTGCATCACTGCTGCGCAGAACTACACTCTTACCTCCTACCGAAACTCAACTCGATCAACATGACGGCAGTGCATCCCAGGCCGTACAAAAAGCGTATTGGCGACATTCCACAATGCCAGAACTGTTGGCTTTTCCATCATACTAACAACTTCTGCCTCCTCAGAACAGCATGCCGTCACTGCGCCGGTCCCCACACCCACACAGTCTGTGAGAACATGAATAAGAACCCAAATTGCGTGAACTACAAAGGAAAAGGCCTGCACGAGGCAAACTCGAAGCTCTGCCCTGAAGTACACCCGGTATGTGCAACTGCGCCAGGAGGCCGCAGAAAAACGATAAATACAACGCCCTCCGACTCCTGAACACNCCCCCACAGTCACGCAGGAACATTTCCCACAACCAACTCAACCCAGAAACCTAGTCAGAGAAAACATTTCTCTCTCACAAGCTATGAACCCACTCGCTCAACCCCGCGTCACACGCACACCCACCTCCATACCTCCAAATTGTCAACCAATTCTAACCCTTTTAAATTCAATTTTAGAACTAAATTACTTTCCCATTGCGTGGCGCACAGCAAAAGTAATAACGATACCCAAACCAGAAAAAAACCACTCAATCCCGGAAAACAGGCGGCCTTTCTCCCTACTCAACTCCCTTAGTAAAGTTTTTGAAAAACTCCTACTAACTAGAATCCTAGTCCATGCCGAACTACACACAATAATCTCAGATACACGGTTTGGTTTTAAAGTACACCACTCCACCACCCACGCCCTTACAAAATTCACAACTGAAAAAATAACAGCCATGCAAAACAATCAACTCACAATAGCCATATTTTTAGATATCGCAAAAGCGTTCGATAAAGTCTGGATACCCGGCCTAATACAAAAATTAGTCAACTTTAACTTCCGCGACTGTTGTATTCATCTCTTAGCCTCATACTTTAACAATAGAAAATTTTTTGTAAGAACAGATAATGCCAACTCCACCACCCGTAATATATTAACTGGTGTCCCACAAGGTTCCACAATATCACCATTCTTATACAATATTTTCACCTCAGACATCCCGATAACACACGCCACAGTACAAATGTATGCGGACAATACACTAATATACATCCACGATAAAAAAAANCAGACATCCCGATAACACACGCCACAGTACAAATGTATGCGGACAATACACTAATATACATCCACGATAAAAAAAAACTACCCTATGCCATTTTACTAACACAACTACAATTAAACGATCTTGAACACTAGTTTGAAAGATGGAAGATTAATCAACCCAACTAAATCCCAGGCTCTCTTACTAACCAAACGCCGGGTCCAACCAACTCGACAAATTACTTTAAAATATATCCCTATCCCATTTACACAAAATTCCAAATATCTAGGCTTAATATTTGATAATANCGACAAATTACTTTAAAATATATCCCTATCCCATTTACACAAAATTCCAAATATCTAGGCTTAATATTTGATAATAAATTAATCTGGACATATTGCAGAAGCTAAAAAGGCAGCACTCAGTAAATTACCACATTTATTCCCACTGTTAAAAAGGCCATAAATTACCTAGACACCTAAAATTACTAATTTACACTTCGATTGTCAGATCAGCCCTTTTATATGGCAACGAAATATGGGGAAACCTAAATAAAGCACTANACTTCGATTGTCAGATCAGCCCTTTTATATGGCAACGAAATATGGGGAAACCTAAATAAAGCACTACTAAATTCCCTTCAAGTCATCCAAAATAAATTTTTGCGTGTCATAGCAGATGCAGGCCCCTTTACCACAAATATAACACTCCACGAACATTAAAAAATACTGACTATTAAATCCCAACTTCTGAAACGAAACACTAAATATTACAATAAATTACTCTCCCACAAAAATTACGTAATTAAACGCCTAGGAGACTATTTCACTGACGAAAACCGAAGATTAAAACGTCCTAAATTACTCGTACTCCAAGTAACATAACGAAACCTTATCTACAACCCCCACTCTAATAAATTCATTCTCCGTTCGGTCCGGGACAACAATTCACCCGTTTTAACAAAACTAGTTCGCGCTAGCATCGCGCTCGTCACTTCGCCTGCAGCTCTCGCTGCGTACACACCAACATAACGCCTACTGAGCTCCGCACACGCCCATCTAACTTGTTTTCCCTCACTTATTATAATTAATTCACTTATTAACAATATAAATACGATTACCTATATTAATTCTTCACCTCTTTCGCATCTTTCAAGCACCTACAATTACTAACAAACAATTGAAAAAACAACCAGGAAACAAATCACAGTACCGCCTCTACTGCAAAAACTCGCTCTGCATAATAGCGCACATAATTATTATTATAACTAATCTAGGGGAAACCCAAACCTCCTCCGCTTCTTCCAGATAATCCGCGTTTAAATTCACGGGAAAATTTTCTCAAACTTAACCAACTTGCTTGTTTTTATTATTTTAATATATAAATTCTTAGAAGACCTACTTGTATTTTTCCAAATTCCGTTGTAGTAGGGACCTGGAATTTCACAGCCCCCCCCCCCTCCGCTTTTGTAGGCATAAGTGAGGGGAATAAAAGGTTGGAACGAGCGCGATCCGGGGGCTATACCGGGTCGCACAACCAACCGCCCGGCATGCGAGTCGCAGCGCATGTCGGGCAAACTGCCATATGAATGACGGCCTGGGCGGGGCGGGTTAGCTGCCCCTATCCCAGACCCAAATTGTGAATACGGCTTGGGAAAACAAGGGCCGCCACAGGCCTGTACTTCCCCCGCGCTGAGGGGCTTGCCCCAGTGATGGCAGAAGGGAACGCGGCTCGCAGGGGGATGCGAGCGGCGACCTCGCAGATGCAGGTCAGCCTGTAGAGGGAGAGGCGGTGTCGGGCGACTGACCTTAGCGAGGCCGGAGCGGCGCGAGAGGACGGTCGCAGGTGTTTGGCTCGCGGCTAGGCGACCGCAGCCAGGGGTTCCTGTTCCAACCAGTGGCGGTCGCACGACACTCTGGCGCCGAGATAGCCTCCCGCCCACCACGCCACTCTCGCCGGGAGTCTGCCACGATCATCTTTTTTACCTACACTCCTCTGCCTTCCTCTCTCCCCTGTGGCACATCACATCTCACGGCGCTGCAAAAACACCGGCAACCACCAGCGGAAACGATCGTTATTAGCGTAACCGGCACGTCATTACTGCTACTGCGTCCCCGTCACGCTACTAGCCTTCCGGTGTTGCCAACTTAATTGTAGCTCAAACACCACACACCTTTCTAAATCATTCTTCTTTTAATGGCATTTGTAAAAAAAATTGCACCACGGCGGCTCTTAACTGCGGGATCTTGAGGGTGATTGAGGCGAGTATGGAGCAGCGCCGGAAAGTATAACAAGACAATGATTTGTAACATTCGATGTGAGGATTTACTTGATAGACCTTCGCCTCTTGCCTTTGCTGTAGAGTCGATTTTGGGACATAAGCGTGTGGGAAGGGCGAAAATATATAATTTTTGTCCTTTGAGTATTATAGAATCTGACCACGAAACAACAATGATACTCCAATCCATCTTGCTTTTCTTTCCAATTATAAATTGCAAGTGTTAAGTGTCGCCACTCGTCAGTCTGTTGGTATGATGAACCACAACATTCCCCTTATGTTGGTATATTTTAAGTGAAATAGTACTCTGCATTTTTGGAAAGTTCTCTGGAGATTAATTATACTACATACTACCATTGCTAAAATTATACCGCAAATATTATAATTATACTACAGCTGGCAACACTNTATACCGCAAATATTATAATTATACTACAGCTGGCAACACTACAGCCACCAGAGAGAGAGAGAGAGAGAGAGAGAGAGAGAGAGAGAGAGAGAGAGAGAGAGTTCCAATTTGCACTTTTAGTTTACTAAAAAGTCACGTAACCCCGAATTAGTAGACTGTAACGATGACGTACTTGATATTTTAGGAAGTATTTACATTTTTTAAGTAACTTCGCTTAACAAGTGACTATCGACGGCTTACGAACTGAACACTCCTAAATACTAAGTGGTCAATTCAAACACAGTCAGAGAGATAGAGACAGAAGAAAAAAATAATTGTTGTTGTGTAACATCTTAGAGAAAACATCAATGCCACTTTGAAATGTTGTTATTTATTTACTTTCATTTGCCAGAATTAAAATATCTAAACGAATTTTTAAAAAATTCTCTGACGCTTTAGTTATCATTGTATTCAAGGAAAAAAACAGTTTCTCCGTTTCAATTCGCAAATTAAAAAATAATAAACAAGGGCGGTGGGTAGGGGGATATTTTTCAATTTCAANAGTTTCTCCGTTTCAATTCGCAAATTAAAAAATAATAAACAAGGGCGGTGGGTAGGGGGATATTTTTCAATTTCAAAGAAATGCATTTTCTATATGTTGTAACAGCTGAAGTCTCCGGTAGGGTTATAACATAAATAAGAATTTTAACGCAAATCTGTATTAACTATTGTCCAATTTTTTCCAGAGGCAGGCGTCTTAGTTACTGCTTACTTGTCTCGTGAGGAAACACGTCAAAATTAACACCAGCGTCTTGTTATAGTCTAGCTGAGTATTTTATGGCATATGTCCTTATGAGGCACGAATATCTTCGTGCAAGCTAACGCTGGTTCTTATTTTTACCCGGCGGCGTGTGGTGAACTGTTAGGCAGGCTGTTTTTTTGCTCTGTCTGTGCTATACCTAAACGTTTGCTAGTTTACACATTGGCCACTTAAACGTACGTAGTAGTGAAGTTGACGCCACAGCACGTGTGTAATGGGTGGCTCGCCGCACTCTCGTGAGTAGCCGCAGTACATTCAATTTCTTTTGGCTCCACTCTGGTTACTGATTTCTGCTGCGTGCGCCGAGTATGTACAGTACTGAGCAAGCACCAGCTTACCTTGCAACACTTCACCACACGCCACAGTTTTTACCGTATTTCCCCCAATACATTTTGAGAAACTGGGTCAGAGAACAGCATTTTCAATTATTTTGCTTTGTAGCTTATTTTACAGTGTTGACGCTCCCCGCGTCCATGCATTTTTGGCCGTCAGAACACACGCGCTAGCGAAGCCTGCCGGCGGTCAACACCAATAAATATTAAGGGTGGCGGACGTGTCCAAATAAAGGATCCCGCGCCTCACAGCTGCAAAGACGGGCCACCCATGTTTTCTGCACGTGCAGACGGCATCCGGAGGCAACGGAAGCCACCAGGGCGCGAACACAGCTGCACTGGGCAGCTGCCCCAAGATACGCCGAGGTCCCACGACCCCGGGCTTCACCGCAATAAAACCCTGAGAGCTTTTGGGGCGAGCGTGCGGAGAGAATAGCGGCAAGGCAGGCGAACCACACATACGCCAAGCCAAGAGGCCACCCAAATATTTCCGCATGCACAGGACGAAGTGCTTAAACTTGTAAACCAGGATCGAGGGGCAACACCGGACCCACGCGCGCCGGAGGGCCGCACACGTTGTTTTATAACCCAGAGGGGACGCGGCCATCGGGCGGCCACCTGCAGAAATAACACGAGTTCAATATGGCGATGGGAGCCTACAAAAACGACGAGAGAGAGGAAGGGGGAGGTCAGTGCGGCGCTAGCCGCGACACACGTCAGTGAGGCGCTAGCCGTGGAACAGGGAGTGAGGCGCGAGTAGTGAAACGACATAGTTGGTCGGAGGTCCGTCCGCGAGACGTCCGGTGTTCGGAGCCGGACGACGGGAGTTTGCCACGAGCAGTCAGTGGGAAACATAAACCAATCCAGCAGGGAATCAATCAGCCGCAGTAACGAGCCGAAAGTGACACGGGAGTACGGTACTGCCACCCCGGGATGCGCAGATAGGCGGTCACTACATTAAGGGGTCCGCCAGATCCGGACGCGAGTCAACCAGCCAGTTTACCGCAGAAGCCAGTCAGTCCAAGCAGTTGCAACGCACCGAGGAGGGGAGGATCGAGTGGTGAGCTTCGCCGGAAGGCCACGTCGAGCTAGTGGGAATGTCCAGCCGGGACGTGGTAGGGCAAGGAACAAGCCGTTACTGCCCTACATCGAGAACGGGAGCGAGGGACGAGCCCGACCGAAGGGCGTCCGCTCAAGGAGAAGCCAGCCGCGTGCAACAGACCAATGACAGAGGCCGACAAACGGGACGTACGGCGGGAAGCATCCGAGAAAACCCATGCACAACGCCGACGGGAACCGAAGAGGGCGGAACGAGTCCGCGAGGAGACGACCACGGCAGCCAGCCGTCATCAGACGCAGTGTGGACCCGAGAAGGAGGAACTTCGAGGGCAGTCGCCGAGACGCCCATCAGACGCAGAGTCCTGCCAGTTCCAGCTCACCAGACCCCAACTGCAGGACCAACTACCCGCCCAGCAAATCAGATAAGTACAGTCGTCCAGCGTGTGTGAAGAGTACTACCCCCTTACACCCCCCCTTTGTATAACGGGAAGGAGTTGTCTCGAGAGCTCGTGAGTGAATTATAACTTGTTCAAGGAATAATAAAACTAGATTGTTTTTTGAACTCCAATCGCCCTGTGTTTACTTCAGTAGTAAATTGGTCCTTTAGACAACAGTGTCAATCACCTTCCGCCAAAACCACAGCTCTGGGAGTTCTCAGTGTTGATTAATGATGGACACAGAAAATTATAACACATGTCTGCAAACAACTGGTACTGTCGACCCCCTGTGCCATGACCAAGTTTTACTGCCATCCGGTCATATTTAGTTGCGAAACAGTAAACACGCAAACATCCCTTGTCATAGTAGTCGCATTGTTTGTGAAAGGACCACGCCGAACAGATAGAGGAGATAGCACCAACAGCCAATCAGAGAGCTTCTCGGCACTTCTGCGTTATCTGCGATGTCTTCTCAGAAAAATTAGAATTTATTTCAACTTTTTAGGCGCAGAAAACGCGGATATGACACACAGTGCGGTGCGTGATGTCCAAGAAGACAATTTGGTTGCCATTGAAGATGCGGTTTTGAGGTTAGTCCGCCCAGTCGCTGTGCCCACGAACATGGACATGTTGCAAACGAAAGGTTACGCGCGTACTCCCGTACTGGACGCATGCTCCATGTTACCTGATTATGCGCGGTCCTGGCTTGGGGGAGGAGGGGGGGACCCACCTCGACCCTCTCTACAGGCAGACCTGTTCACGGCTACGTCATCCGTTCGCCCGTCGGCCGGAGGAATGACTGACATCTGACCCGGCGTCACAGCCCCTCCTCACCCCTGCCGGGGAAGATAACTTGGTAGGATGAACAAGGATTTTCTGGTAATCCTATTGCTGAGTACAATGCCACATTTAGAGAAGTTCTGACGACACTATAAATACTCGCCGCAGCCGGAGAAGCTGTGGTATACATCTGGCTGAAGTTCCATAATTGGGGCAGTCTGGTGCAGCGAGGGAGATCGTCGGAGAAGTGCTTGTGGAGAAGCACAGAAGTGCTTGTGAGGTGTGGATGGACGAGAGGGCGTGGTACCCGACAAGTAAAGGAGTGCTGTTCATGGAGGCATTCAGAGCACTCTAGAACATTCCGGACTGGTGTACTAAATTAAGGTGGGAGTGTAAGAATGTGAAAGATGGACTGTCAAACATGGACATATAATTTATAAAATTATTCAATAGGTTTTGATGCACCTTGTTTGGACTGATTTTAGTTATTTTATTACATTAATTTCTTTGAAGTGATTGTAAAATGTATTGATCAAATTGGTTCATTATAAATAGCAAGTGATAGGTAGACATTGCTTGTGAGATATTTAGTCGAAGGTATTTTCTTTGTAGTATCTGTAAAAAAATTAGGAAATGATTACTAACTCTTTTACTTAATTAACACCTCCATCTCTTCACTGGCTTTGAAAAATTGTAACAATATTTATGATCGGTACTGTGCAAAGCAAGGAATCAGCGCCCGGTGTTTTGGTGTTTTCCTTGTGAGTAATCTGATTTGTTAAAGTTTCTGCACTTCTCGTTTATTGCTGATATTGCGGATATTACGGATATTGCTGATAACATAACAGCGAGCAAGCATCACGTTGTTCACTGGCTGCGAGAAGCATGCTCGACCCAAGTACAGCGCACACCAAAATATTATACAATTGCAATGCTTGAACACGTAAATTAATTTGGGACCGAACGGGTTAAAGGATATAAATTATGTTAAAGAAATGTGATTTTTGTGACATGCAGAGAGAATATATATGCTTAGGAACACAGAAATCCTGGTAATGTGTGAATCTGTGTCACTGAAATAAGCTCAACTCGGTCTGTATGGTGGACGTGATCTGAGAGCATGTGAATTCGCGTTTATACTGCACACATGCGTGGTGACTGGGAGGGCTGATACGACATCTGAATGATATCTGCAGTGTGCGAATTAATGGTTGGGATGTCAAGGAATTTACCCTCTCGTAAAATGTTTTCCCTGGTTCATGTAAGAAAAATTATTCCCCTGCCATGAAAAGTGATATATCCTTGAAGAGTAATAATGCTAGATATTGAAATTAAATAATTGGGTATATTCAAATTTTTTTTCTATCCAGGATAAGTTTGTGAAGTTTACATTGTTGGATTTCCTTTCAATTCCTACCATAATTATACCATAATTAGAGTTGGAATATTCTAATATAATATAGCGACCGTATTATTACTCTATGTATTATCTAAAACTCATAAAAAAAACCTTAAATCTATTCAAATGATGTGAATGTAATATTAGTTTCCGAATAGTTTGTTTATACCGAATCGCCGAGTCTCTAGTGTTAAATAAAGCCCCCCCTCCCAACGCTTCCCAGCACCTCGCGAAATGTTTAATTCGCACCGTACTTTATCGACGCCACTTTGGTGAACTACTTGGAGCCTAGCTAGGGCAGTGGGGCGGTGTGAATAACAGCTTTTAAGTATTCTTCTGCACCTGTGCCAGCCTGTGGTGTAGTACAGCAAACGGTACGTGAGGAAGGTACCTCCGGTTGCCGCCAACAACGTTGCCTCCGCGCCTGCCGCTGAGTTGTCAATTTTTCTTGAGAGGATCTCTCTAAATACATATGCAAAAAATCACCAGATTTCGATTATAGTCTATTTCAAATTAAACAAAATATATCATATATATAAAATATATTACTCCGTATTTAGAGTTGCTTACCACAGTATATACAGAGTGATTCTACAATCATGGGACAAACATTGAGGGGTGGTAGAGCTCACTAAAACAAACAATTATTGTATAGGAATATATGGGCGGAAGTGACGCGTTGAGGCACTAACACAAAACATAACACATTAACGGAAACATAAAATGTTCATTAGCAGCATACTTAACGAGTGATTCCGTACAGAAAATGTTAAAACAGTTGCTGGAAATGCATCCACCAACAGTCACGCATGCTTGGCGACCTCTACATATGGCGTGATTGGCTGACAATGGTGGCGTGCGTGAAATACCCGGCGTATTTGAATCTGTTCGCCAATCACTCCACCGACGCTACCAAGCTTGCATTACTGTCGGTGGTAGCAATTTTGAGCAATTATTATAAACATTGCTGTAAAAAGGCATTTAGCGGTGACGTTGTAAATAAACAATGTGTTGCATTTCATGTGTTATTTTTGTGTTTGTGCCTCAACGCGTCACTCCCGCCCATATATTCCTATACAATAATTGTTTGTTTTAGTGAGCTCTACCACCCCTCAATGTTTGTCCCATGATTTTAGAATCACTCTGTATACATATAATACTACCTATAAAGAAATAATCATATGCAACAAACATGTAATATACTGTAAGGGTATTCCCATGTACATAATATATTCAATGCAAATGAAAAATCGTCAACACAAAAGAGCGATCCTCGGGTAATAGAAAAGAAGAAGATATTCGGTCGTCCTTGAAATTAGCAAATCTTCCACCAGATTTTTACAAAAGTCTTTAACTTTCCGAACTATCGCAAATATTGAAATAAAGACGAAATCATCAGATCTGGTGAGAAAATCACCAAGTTGGCAAACGTGGCCCTCTACAGCCTTACAAAAAAACTCTTTTTTACGGCGCTCGTCTCACGTCTCCATAGCTCGCGCAAACAATGACGCGGCAGGTGTAATTTCAGTTAACGGCCGCGCCTCGGTGCGCGACGCTGCTCGCGGCTTATCGTAAAGCAGACGTGGCGGTTGTTGAAACTCGAGACGCCGCGCCGCGCCTCTCGGTGCGTGTCGTGTCGTCCGCAAGTCTCCGCGGCGCGGTGCTTGCCTGCGCACAGTACGTCACAGCGCACACGGACGTAACGGCGTGGCGGTTCCTTTGACGTGGGCGTCAACATTCTCTCATTTGCTGCGCGTGGCTCCTGGAAACGCCACTGTGTCTCATTGGCTACTGCATCATACCAAAGGTTCCCTATTCGCTGGGATGCCGGCATTTCGCTAGCGTCTGCGGTTTCAGTTCGCGGAGTAAGCGGATGTTTACTTTCAGCTCTGTATTAACTACTCGGTGGTACTATCGCACTTCTTGATTCGAATTAAACTCAAAAAATTCGTTGCATTTTCTGAGTTGCCCAACTTATTACGAGAAAGCAACCAAAATAATAAAATAAAGTATGCAATAGTAAAAATACTACATTTACACAAAAATTGAAAACAAAATTTTACGTGCAATATGTACTACATATAATATATTTACAAACATACTGTCTTTTAAGTAGATGGGTTTGGTTCCTCCGGGGACAAGTGGGTTTGGGTTGTGGATTGTGTATTGTGGCGTCACAGTGCGCGGCTGCCATCTTGGTGTGGCCATCTTGAAAGTAGGAGACCTTGACATGGGATGACCCTGACCTAGGGTAACCTTGACACACAAACTCTAAAAGACAGTGAATGCGAAAAATTTAGTAAATTTGTAAAAAAAATTGAGAAACTTACATTATTAATTACGACCACCATCTCGTATTTGCACGACCTGGTAATCTTGAAATATAAAAATCGATAAATATCACAAAAATTCGTTTCAAAATGTTAAAAATTTGNTCAGAGGGAAATCATTAAAAAAAAATTGAGAAACTTACATTATTAATTACGACCACCATCTCGTATTTGCACGACCTGGTAATCTTGAAATATAAAAATCGATAAATATCACAAAAATTCGTTTCAAAATGTTAAAAATTTGGGGAATAAACTGCAATATTGCCACCAATCCATATTGTATATCTGTCAACGTAACCCCAGGTGAACTTAAACCCGAGAAAATAAAAAAAAATCGCAAAAATGGTAAAAAAAAACTGAAAAACGGGAATTAAAAACCACATAATATTATACGTAATTTTATAAAATGTAAAAAATTCGTAATAATTATTGAAAATGTAAAAACCAAATAAAATTATTCTTCAAAAACGTACATGTATGAGGTCCAGGATTCGATACTCCTAAATATGGCAGAGCACAAAAATTCGTAGCACGGCGACCAGCATGACTGACCACCACAACTACTTTCCATTAGCTATCTAGTTAACCCTCCAACCAACTAGCCCCTTCCAACGCATAATTGACTTTACGTCACGCTCGACCCCCTCCCCCTCCCTTAATCATACAGCACGATAACCATAACGACCACTAAACTGCGCTAGTGATATAATGATGTTATATTGTTCGCTTGTGATTGGCTGTTAGTTACATGATGTCTCGACCTCTGCAGATAATATATGTGGCCAAGTCGCACCACGTAGCAGTACTTCGTCTGATGCGAGAGGTGACATATCGCTCTCTTTTCCCTGATATTTCTAGTTTTCAGTCTAGTAAGTTTTTTTTAATTGCGGCTCTTCCATCATATTTTGTGGCGTTTTATCGGTCATGCTCGTAATTACACATATATTTCCCCACCAAAGTTAAAATATACTCAAATTTTAGATACGCGTTTGGACCAGCGAGCTATTGGAGTATACCGATCAAGTTGAATCATTCCTTTAATAATGTGCCTGCGACCAGCATCCCGAGTTTGTCTTTGGTGGTAACATCGCTGACTCCAGCTGGACTGCATATGTTGTCGATGATACCATTAGCAAACCCTGAAAACTTGGAATGTACAAGGCCAACTCTTCTTCGNAATATTGCCACCAATCCATATTGTATATCTGTCAACGTAACCCCAGGTGAACTTAAACCCGAGAAAATAAAAAAAATCGCAAAAATGGTAAAAAAAAAAACTGAAAAACGGGAATTAAAAACCACATAATATTATACGTAATTTTATAAAATGTAAAAAATTCGTAAAAATTATTGAAAATGTAAAAACAAATAAAATTATTCTTCAAAAACTTACATGTATGAGGTCCAGGATTCGATACTCCTAAATATGGCAGAGCACAACAATTCGTAGCACGGCGACCAGCATGACTGACCCCCACAACTACTTTCCATTAGCTATCTAGTTAACCCTCCAACCAACTAGCCCCTTCCAACGCATAATTGACTTTACGTCACGCTCGACCCCCTCCCCCCTCCCTTCATCATACAGCACGATAACCATAACGACCACTAAACTGCGCTAGTGATATAATGATGTTATATTGTTCGCTTGTGATTGGCTGTTAGTTACATGATGTCTCGACCTCTGCAGATAATATATGTGGCCAAGTCGCACCACGTCGCAGTACTTCGTCTGATGCGAGAGGTGACATATCGCTCTCTTTTCCCTGATATTTCTAGTTTTCAGTCTAGTAAGTTTTTTTTAATTGCGGCTCTTCCATCATATTTTGTGGCGTTTTATCGGTCATGCTCGTAATTACACATACATTTCCCCACCAAAGTTAAAATATACTCAAATTTTAGATACGCGTTTGGACCAGCGAGCTATTGGAGTATACCGATCAAGCTGAATCATTCCTTTAATAGTGTGCCTGCGACCAGAATCCCGAGTTTGTCTTTGGTGGTAACATCGCTGACTCCAGTTGGACTGCATATGTTGTCGATGATACCATTAGCAAACCCTGAAAACTTGGAATGTACAAGGCCAACTCTTCTTCGCCATTCATCCACCATTCGATCGGTCTTTCAATCTTTAAATCAATAATTCAGTCTTACTATCAAGTTTTCAATCACTATTCCAATCTTTCCACCAATCTTTCAACCTTCCAATCAAACATTTAATCTTACAATCAATCTTTCAATCTTGGAATGTACAAGGCCAACTCTTCTTCGCCATTCATCCACCATTCGATCGGTCTTTCAATCTTTAAATCAATAATTCAGTCTTACTATCAAGTTTTCAATCACTATTCCAATCTTTCCACCAATCTTTCAACCTTCCAATCAAACATTTAATCTTACAATCAATCTTTCAATCTTGGAATGTACAAGGCCAACTCTTCTTCGCCATTCATCCACCATTCGATCGGTCTTTCAATCTTTAAATCAATAATTCAGTCTTACTATCAAGTTTTCAATCACTATTCCAATCTTTCCACCAATCTTTCAACCTTCCAATCAAACATTTAATCTTACAATCAATCTTTCAATCTTTCTATGTCTTTCAATGTTTCGACCAATCTTTCAAGGAATCTGTCAATCCACCATAAATCCATAGTCACTCTAACGGTTTGTCGTCTGCTTCCGAACCATACATACAGAAAACATAAAATTAATTCGCCGGCTGCTGTCTAAACACATTCGTACTTGCAACTGCATTAATGTTTATTATGCTGTTTACTGTCTGTGCATTTATACTTAATGTCTTTATTATTATTCTGCATGCAGAATATAGACCAACTGACTAGGCCGACCCTACCAAACGACTATACCAACCGACCCGCCATGCTAGCCAACCATACAGACTGATCAGGCCAACAGACCGACCACACCATACCAGCCGGCCATACTAACTACACGTATNGCTAGCCAACCATACAGACTGATCAGGCCAACAGACCGACCACACCATACCAGCCGGCCATACTAACTACACGTATGAACAGAACAACAGAGCATGGTGACAGACCTCATAAGTCACACCTGAAAAATCAGACCTCAAAAGTCGGAACTCAAAAACCAAAGCTTTTAAATTAGGCCACAAAACAGACCAGAAATAGTTCTCAGATATCAAACAAACCTCAAANACTCAAAAACCAAAGCTTTTAAATTAGGCCACAAAACAGACCAGAAATAGTTCTCAGATATCAAACAAACCTCAAACAGAATGAAATAACTTCGTATTGAATCACAACCTCCTTATGCACTTGCTCGCAGAAATTTTACCTAAAACAAATTCTTACAATCGGTTGCATACAGTAGTGAATTAAGGAGTTTTTCGTAATACAATAACGAAAAATTCCAGAATAAAAAACACACAGTTGTGTGTGCATTCAATTAATGTTTTTCTCATTTAATACATCCTACCTTCGCATGTCTCAAATGCTTGCAGATCATTGATGGTACCCAGTGGTCTCATTTGATAGCCAACTCTCTCTCTTTCAACTCTGAGTTTCATTTTCTTGGGAGTTGGGGAGTCGGCGACATGCATTCACAGCTGCAGGTGCTACGTTATTAGTATATTTATTATGAGTCTGGGGCATTGGCGTCTGGCGTAGGAGCTAGGCGCCGTCCGCCGTCTTGGAATTTATCGCTTTTCCCTCAAAATTTTCCGTTTTACCCTCAAAATCGAACATTTTAAAAAATTTGTGGGAAAAAGTGCTTGCTCCTCAATGTGGCTGACTGGTTCCTCATTTTGGGATACCTCAGCCACAATGAGGAGTTCGAGGAGCCAATAAAATTTACAATTATTTTCTAAAATTAAATATATTTTTATAATTAAAAATTTTTAGGGCATAAGTAATGAGTGTTATATATCACCGGACTCGTCTTTTCAAGGCGCACACGATCGTGATGCCATACCGATTATGTAACCCAATGTCAGGGCAACCATATTGGATTTAAGAGGTGTGCCCCTACCCCTCCTTTCATTTCAAAACTCACTGCAATCACCCCACCTTACCAACACTCCTCACCAACACATCAACCACCTTACCCCCTCTCACACTACCCACCTACCCGTCACTCCTTCAAAACAAATTTTTTTCTGTAAAAGTATCTANACACCAAACCGTCACGAAAAGCATTAACCGCCACCCTTCACCCTTACCATTACCCTGTGCCCAAAACCTCTTCTCACCCCGCTCTCTCGCGGGTCAGGCAGCTGGCTGACCTTGTCAAATCAAACGTAAAATGATCAGACATCTAGGAATAGATGCATTTATAAATAATTAGGATTATTTTAATTAAATTGATTTTATTTATTATTTGAAAAATTCTGAAATCTTAAAAAAATATAGTTAAATGTACCAAAAAATTAATTTTTAATGAAAAATCGGTTTACAAAAATTAAATTATGTTAATTTCACACTTTCCCATGACATTTGATAACATTTAAAAATAGAAAAAATATTCATAGAGGGATGGGAATTTGAACCCACAGCCTCTCCAACAGGAGTCAGGAGACTAAGCTACACAAGTGGCCACTAAGAGCAATGCTTCAATGTTGTATACTACCCTTCCAAACAAAGAAGCTGCATTCCCTCATACAATTACATTAGTGTATTAAACATTTTGTGATATATTTTTTCAATAAATGCGTATATGGCTTATGAACACATTTATTGGAGGGCTTTTTCAGTTTAAATTCATCGTATTTACCATTTTAAAATCATTTTAAAGGAAAATTATGTATCAAATACGTTTCATTATTTTCACTCGGGGTCTGAATCATATGGACCTATGCTCACATTGAATGTTTTTATATATTCTTTTTAAATAATAATGTAGCAGACCACATTTTTTCGCAAGTCGGCTCGTAAGCAATTTAATATGTTCAGGCATTAAGGTAGGCGAATATAATTTGCGAATTCTTAAGAGGAGGGCTCGTAAAATTCAGTTTGCAAGAGTAGTTAGAAAATGGTGGTTCACATCACCCATACCAAACACTGATATTCCCCAACCATTCATTCTGTATAGGCCTGATCAAAATAATATACCTATTACCTATACCACATGTTCTACCGACACCAGACGAAATATACTCACCACCCACTACTATAACTAAAGCATACCTCAACCATCTAGTCGACACAAGCCTTACCAAAATTTGCCTACTATCCATACTTTCTGCTCTACCAGCCTATACCAGACAAATATGCTAGTCATCATACCACACCATAATATTAAAAAATACACCAGCCATACCAAGCAAACATACAGTCCATGCTATACAAAGCCATATAATATATTTTATAATATTACTTTAATGTGCCAGTAGGCATATGTATACATATAGAATTTTATCGTATTAATTTAGATTTATTCTCTATATAATTAAATGTATTCCTGATATTTTTATGTATATACATGCTCATGTATCTGCGTGTTTTCTTGGGGCGAACGANATATAATTAAATGTATTCCTGATATTTTTATGTATATACATGCTCATGTATCTGCGTGTTTTCTTGGGGCGAACGATTATAAGGGTTTTCTCAGAGTACTCCCAAATGTTTTACATTTATAATGTTTGACCCTGTGCCAGGACATACATTATCTAACTACTTTTCTAGTAAGTTTCATTTACTTCGCTCATCAAAAGTACGTATTCTGCGCTGAGCAGAGATATTTTAAATGACTTCAGAAAAATTAATTATCTCAGTACAGTTAATAACCCAAAAAATATTCAGATAGCTTAGTATCGAAAGAAAAGACTACTGAACATTCGAATTCCCCATAGCTATACTTCGGTCATATGGCTCATGGCCAATGCTGTTTGGCAAGTTATGCCTAGTAACGTCTGGAATCAGACGTCCGGATGCTAGAGAATACACCATCGATGCCGCACGCCCTTGGGAATGCTCACAGCCGATGACGTTTCACCACTTGACCGGGCTCCAACTGACACACTCAACGTTATTTTCGATTTCCAGCAGTATGTTTCCCGTTTACAAAGAACGTGGCGAAACTTGCCCCGAACCATTCATCTATTGCACGAAATCTCCTTCTCGATTCACTTCACGAAACATCGCGAACGATNACTACTGAACATTCGAATTCCCCATAGCTATACTTCGGTCATATGGCTCATGGCCAATGCTGTTTGGCAAGTTATGGCTAGTAACGTCTGGAATCAGACGTCCGGATGCTAGAGAATACACCATCGATGCCGCACGCCCTTGGGCATGCTCACAGCCGATGACGTTTCACCACTTGACCGGGCTCCAACTGGCACACTCAACGTTATTTTCGATTTCCAGCAGTATGTTTCCCGTTTACAAAGAACGTCGAGAAACTTGCCCCGAACCATTCATCTATTGCACGAAATCTCCTTCTCGATTCACTTCACGAAACATCGCGAACGATNGAAACTTGCCCCGAACCATTCATCTATTGCACGAAATCTCCTTCTCGATTCACTTCACGAAACATCGCGAACGATCCATCTAGTTGGCGAAGCATTTCTGCTACTGCTCTAGTAAGCAGCCCAGCTTACGCTCATAGAATAATTTCTGACATNCATCTAGTTGGCGAAGCATTTCTGCTACTGCTCTAGTAAGCAGCCCAGCTTACGCTCATAGAATAATTTCTGACATACAATTTAAACGTAAAAATAATGAAGCCCTCTGAGAAAAAGCACGTATGATGTTCGCGCGCGAGAATAACAGGTAATCGGAAAACACACCGTCACGATCACCTGCATAAATGCACATACAAGGTGCTTTTAAACTACATGTTGAAATTCAAACAACGGCATTTATGGGCTAATAGAAACCAGAAATCATAGTAGCAAAGTATGCGGAAAATGTATATAGTATTTTTTAATTTAAATTAAAAGTTAGCTTAACAGCGCCGGGAGTCCGCAACTACACATACCTGCGTACACAACAAGTTGCATATCACAAAGGCGAACGGAACTGGCGCGTCATTCTGCGAGCGCCTGTACATATTGCCTGTCTCATATAAGTTTGCGAGATTTTGACAGTTCGACGAAAGTAGAGCCAAATGTAAGCTTTTCGTTTATGTATCCTTTCGCCATCAGCTGGTGCGTCAAGTGGAGGCTGTGTTTTTTTATCAACACGCTTGCCATTGTACTGTAATGCTAAATAAATTTAAGGTATCCACAGACTGACATTTGTCTAAAAAATTCGTATGTTATAAATCTAAAAATATAAAACCCTGCAAAAAATTTAACATTTGCTAATTTTTTTTTATAAATTTATCTGAAACAGCGAATTTGGGTTAACATTTACAAGGCGGTAATTGTAGTTCTTATCACACTTTAAACGTTATAGCTAATATGTTAAGAATTGAAATAAAAATAATTTTGGGAACTTGCTTCACAACGCACTTTCTTTCGCCAACTCACCAACGACTTTGCAAAGCAGGCGGCAGAACAATATGGCGTGTAATGGACGTAGACGTAACGATTACCGGCCCAAAGGAAATTACTAGTAAACAAAATCGCTGTACACGGAAATACACGTTACTCTAAAAATTATACAGAGCTCGCGGCAAAATAAAACCATTGGTATAAGTAGGTAAATTTACACAAGAAAGTAATATTTTTCTTGCTGGTTAGTGCTTCTGGAGAGAGGCAGATGGCGCGCATGGCATGGCAGGTAGCGTTTTTATGAGCCGCATGCTTTACTCAACAGGTGACAGCACGTTGGCCAGCCTCCTGATCCCGTTTTTTTAAAGTTGATTTTTCTTCTATTATTAGCTTGAAACGACACGAGTTTGAAATATATTTCGTCAAATTATTTGAAAAAATAATTGAACAATAACCCTGCCATATTTCTGTACGCTTTTGAAATTACTATCAAGCGTGTATGTAAATCATGGATGGAGAGTGGGGATACGTGAAAATAACTCCCAAGGTTTGAAGTTGTTTCATTTTAATGGGGATCGTTTTAATGTGCATTTCATTTTCAACACCTAAACATTACTATTTTAGCACGAAGTTTAGTTTGTAACACCAAAAACCGCTGTTTTATGACCACGTAAAATAAAATGTATTAATTAATCTAAGAACTCTTTCTTATCCGCGTATTTTCTGCTTGTCTGATGTGCGTCGGCAGTGCACTCAGAATAGCCAACGTAATATTAATTTTTGTTCGTTCGTGCATCAGCTGATACAGGATTTTGTAAATGGCACGTTGTTTGTTTCGTATACATCAAGTTGCCACTCACTGACTGTCAAAATCACGCCAACTTATATGGGACAGACAATAAATAGGCCAACGTCGCCAATAATGGTGTTTATGTGTTGTTGGAAATAAAATGAAGTAACTTCTGGCAGCCTTTATTACCCAATTGCTAATCCCCCATTGTTAATGTACTTTGACACACGTGTACTAACAAACAACCACTAGCGGCGTCCCCGTGCATCGATTTTACATGGCCTATGTGCAAGCGCTCTTCACTTGACGCCAAAAAGTAAGAAAAATTATTTCAGTAATAGAAAATATTTACCTAACACTTTTAATTCAACGTTAGGACATTGAACTACTTTCCCTCCTAAGTTACTAATTTAACTGGGTGCATTCAGTCAGGCGCCCGTTTAAATGTAAACAGGTAGGGGCAGTGAACATTTTCAAAGATTAGTTTCAAAAGTGCTTAATTAACCGTGAAGATTCTATAGTCGACTGTCCACCGCGAGGAGCCTTACTTTAAAAATAGCCTTGGTTAGTGACCTGTAATGACGATGTTGACGATAGGCGTCGTGAGCCGGAAGGGCTTCCTTCACGGCGCACCGGTCACCGGCGGGAATTACGACGCCCGGCAGAGCACGCCGCCGGCGAGGATGCTGGTGAATGGACCAGGGTCACAGGAAGTGGGTGGATATGAAGGGGGGTGGGGCAGTATCTGTGGACCGCGATTCCGGCCAACTTCCCCCCTCCCCCTGACCGTTACGGTGCTCGCACCATCTACTGTATATCTGCCCCGATTTATCAGCCCGCCTTTGACCTGCGCGATTTGCATACAGTCTATTCACGGTTTATTCACACTTTTTTAATCAAGCCTTTGAACAATCACTCCATGTATAAACGTCTTATACGCCTGTTAACATGTAAGTATCTTATGTTTCGTTAAATTAAAGTGCTATGTGTATTTTATTTATAAATAATAATAATTAATTTATAATGAATACGAGGAGAAACAGTGAGAAAACATGTGTGTTGGTAGCGCCTAGTAAGAAATAGTTATCACGCAAAATATAATTACAACTGAGTGCACACGAATTCGGCGCAGTGTCCTTTGGTGTAACTTTTTTAGACTTGGCTAAGCTTTGTTTGTATGAGGCGGAGGAATATGCAGGAAGTAGAACTTCAGCAGGGCTTCAGAAAAGTGTGAGGTGACCGTGAATGGATTATAGCGCTGCGGCTCGGCGGCCGGGGGAATACCAACTACATCCGCCTTGCCACCACGCTTCCTCGGACCCTGCCTCGTCCACCCCGGAATAATCGCCGTGCCCCGCTTTTTTACCCACGCAACGGCCCGCTTACTGCCTCGTGGAGTTCTGTCGTTCCAGTTCAATGCAAGTAGCACGTTCAATGAACACTTTATTTTTGTAACAGGATGTTGTGAAACATTTCTCGTCTGTCCCGACGTTCCGGGAAATAACGATTACGTTGTTCGATGTTCCAAAGCTCGGCGTTAAAAAAGATATCGTTTGTGCATGCGCACAGTTGCAAGCCAAGACGTTCCAAAAAATAACTTTCACGCATGCATAGTGTTAATTAGCTTGGCGTGGTGGTGGAAGTTGAACAGTTACAAGCCAGACGTTCCAAAAAATTACTTTTGCGCATGCGCAGTAATCCAAGACGTTCCAAAAATAACCGTATAAAGAATGGAACGTGTTATTCGTGTAAGAGTTACAAAATAAAAACAGTTTATTATAACTGTTACGTTCTCTACACTGGTTCTATGTCAGTTCCACGACCGGCCCGCCACGTTCCAGTCCGTACTCCGCAGAGCACTTCGGAACAGGGAGGCGGCACTCATAGGCAGCGACGTGCCACATTCACGTTATTTTCTGTCAGTACGCTAGAATTCACCATCCTAAACATATTCGATTCGGTGTTATTTGATTATTGGCTTTTGCAGCAGTGAGGAAACATTTTCCCTCTTGACTTGGTTGGATGTGATTGGGCCAGCGTCTTGTTAGTGGTTTCCAATTGGTCCAAAGGCATCCAATGTGTGCCCGGACAAACTATAGCCCGATGACAAATGCAGTACAAAAGCACAGCTGTTTCAAATATAGTCTCTACGTTTATGAGCCACAAATATAAATGGTTAATGACATTGTCGCGCACGTTATTTATAGTGCTTTTTCAATTAAATATATAATTTTAGTTTACGTCTGCCTGGGCATGATTACTGTACCAAACAAAATTTCCATAACGATTTTTATTGTGTTCCATTGTTCTGTGACGTCACGAAATTTCGATGTGCTTTGAGGTTTAACGAAACGCGTACCGCAGTAGGGTTCGTAATAACTACATTCACTTTTGTATTTTGTTATGTCTTCGAAGCGCAACAATTGCTGTCGGAGAGTTCGTGCTCAGCCTGCTGGCAACCTACTCGCCAGCCGGCAACTCCATCAGAAAGCCCGTTCTCAGCGGACGGATACGTCCAAATCGAAGGCATCGCCACGCAATTTCGTCTCTGTGTTCTTACCTACTCTGCAGCCACGCCATTTCATTAGGCCCGTAACTTCCAGCACATGGAGATAATCTTGCCAAGTGGCAATCTTCTGCAGCATGTGCAACAGCCAATCAGACACAAGGTCTGGCTACCAGAGTCTCGAGTGGCCAGTGAGGCGATTTTATGGTGTGCGTGGCTCGAGGTGTGGCTAGAATTCACGATACGCACCACAATTGATCATACTTTTCCTGAATATTCTGTGCTACAGGCCTATNACAATTGATCATACTTTTCCTGAATATTCTGTGCTACAGGCCTATTGGCTGAGCGGCCTTCAAATCTCTCAACAATAGCAGTTTGCCGCATTTAACTGATAAAATATAACATAAAATCTGGCATCTAATCGTACTAGTTTTGTACGGATTTGAGTAGAGGATCCCATATTTTGTGTGCAATTAATTAAGAAGTGGCAGACTATTGAATGGCGGGAGATCAAGTCAATTCCCCTCCTAACAAAAATATTTTTTTTCCTCGTAAACGAAAGGAGATCCGCAAATTTCTCAAATTCATTTGACAACCCTTGTGTACTTGAGCCANATTTTTTTTCCTCGTAAACGAAAGGAGATCCGCAAATTTCTCAAATTCATTTGACAACCCTTGTGTACTTGAGCCACAGTTTTATCCTAGACCAAGTAGTACGGAATTGGCTTTTGTTTTCTTGCAGGTTAACTGTTGGTTTAAATTCGTTTAGGTCGTGTCTTACAAACTTCGTTCCATATGAAAATATAAGTCAAATGTGCATGTATTTGAAGTTGGGTTTACTCACAAATGAATTTGCTAAATTTCCAGATTTGTGCAAATGGGACAGTAATTTTCTCCTCGTTTTACATCGTTTTGTGCGCCTCCCATTTCAAATACAGGATGCTTTAAAAGAGTCAGTCACATATTCCTGAGTATTTCAACCCGCATTATGTTAACTAAAGCAGAAATTTACGGGTCTAATGAAGGAGGTCTACTCGCTTCATGTCATTTTGGCATCTACATCTTATGCAGGGCCAATGATACAAGTAGTAGAAAATGCCGATTTTAGCAAACCTGGATGATGGACGCGGAGCCGCGGTGCCACGGTGGTCATCATGGATGACGTCACACGGAAAAACCTCTTGCTCTGTCATTCCTCATGAGCAGCGGCCATCTTGGATTTTCCTTTTTTTTCTCTGGGATTTTTTTTTATTTCCCTCGTAATTTTCCTTTTTTCCCACTCCTGTTCTATCATTTCACATTGACTCTTCACGCTCTTGCATTCCGATTAGTTTTTTCATTCTTCTGACATTCCGATGTTTTTTTTCTGTCATTCCTTCCTGTGTCTCTCTCGACCTTTATATCTCTTGGATTTTTTTCTTATATTCCTCCGGGTCTCCATTATGTTCTCTCTTGTGTTTTTTTCTCGCAATCTGGCATTCCTTCCTGTCTTTGTCTCTCTCTCTCTNGGGTCTCCATTATGTTCTCTCTTGTGTTTTTTTCTCGCAATCTGGCATTCCTTCCTGTCTTTGTCTCTCTCTCTCTTGTACGTTCAATTTACTGGGGAGGGGAGGGGATTTCTCATATTCCTCTCGGTCTTTTTTATTNGTCTCTCTCTCTCTTGTACGTTCAATTTACTGGGGAGGGGAGGGGATTTCTCATATTCCTCTCGGTCTTTTTTATTTTCTCTCAAGACATCCTTTCCCCTCTCTCATACGTTTCACGTCATCCATCATGCTGTAGGCAACCATCTTTAATTCCCGCCACCAGTCGTCAGCTGTATACGGCCATATTTGATTCCCACATCCGCCACCAGAGTGTGCTAAGCCAACTTGAATTCCCATGCTTGCTGCCAGTTGGCTGCTGTAGGCGGCCATCTTAGATTCTGGCACCTGCCATCAGAGTTTTTGAAGTTCTACAGTTCGCAGCTAGTAGCACCGGCATCGGTGCTGTCATTTTGTGCCTATGTGTTGGTTCACTCGTCACTTGCAGGGGCGCGCTAGTATCGAGAAGTTGAGTTCAAACAGTGGCCGCCAAGAGCCCTGGGCATTTTTTTTAGTCGATAGGTGTTTCGGAACTCAAAAAATACCTGGAGGCATGCGGGATCGATCCGACACCCCATGGGTCGCCAGTCAAGCATATTAACTGCAAGATCACTGCATCATCTAGGAGAAGAGGATGTTTAACGAATAATACATATATAGTTATTACCATCCCGACAAGTGGGAAAAAATAATGTGCACAGGCCTTGAAATTATGTATATAAAAGCGCCATTGCATAGTTATAAGAAATATGGTAAATACTCGCATCGGCCTATGCTCTCTCTCCGGTCAATAAACTCATCATCATCGTCGTATAAAAGACTGCAGGCACCACGTGCGCGCACAAGTACACACACTTTATATGTGTGTAATATATATATGTACATATATATGTATATAAGTATTGTGAAAAAATACCGACATTCTAACATTCAGAACAATGTAATTATATATACATAAAAATTTTGGTCAGGTCGGGTCTCTACATAAAAATTATATGCATTCGTACAGAGCCATTTAGTCCACGCATTCGAGAGTGCGCGCGCACTACTGTACCATCAACTTGTATGCACGCGCGGTAAGGGATGTAGCCGGCACTCGCGTGTGTGCGGGAAACATTTATTTCCTATTGTTCTATAACAACTAGCAGTAGGAAAGAAACACTAATTACACTTACACAACTTTTGTCAGCAGCAGCGTGGTCGCTCTCTCACCTATAAAATACCACCCACTTAGCTCTCTGGCATTCCATGACAAAACCATCCATCTTGTCTGAAGAATGTTCGTGTTCATTGTCCCATCATGCAACTTCTCTCATTCCTTCAGTTGACTGTAATGTCCGAACTGTTGAGTGCACGCACTTCTGTATCTCGGACCCCCACCATAATGCTAGGCGTGCCAGAACCTACCATACATCGCACCACGCACGCATCAAGTACTCTTTAAGCCAACTTGTAAGGATAGTTGGTTGGAATTGCCGAACTGTTAAAGATACACCCACCAAATTCATAACATAGGCATCACCTCGGACAACGAAAAGTAACGCATGGTCAAGTATGTCTTAAGCACACTTATAAGCATAGTTGGCTGTAATTTCCGTAACGTATAAGATAGTCCCCAAATTCATAATTTAGGCATAACTCCCAACGACGAAAAGGACAGCAGGGCAAGTATGCCATAAGTTCACTTATAAGCATAGTTGAATGTAATTTGCGAACTGATTAAGGTACAGTCACCAAATTCATATCATAATCTTCATCCCCGAAAACAAAAAGTACCTCAAGGTCAAGTATGCCTTAGGCCCTCTTATAAGCAAAGTTGGCTATTATATATGAACCATTTAAGATACAGTCACCAAATTCATAACATAGACATCACCCCCGACGATGAACAGGGCCGCTGGGTCAAGAATGCTCTGAACCTACTTATAAGCACAGTTGGTTGTAATTTCCGAACTGTTTAATTTATAGTCATCTAATTCATAACATAGTCGTCGCCGCCAACGATGAGCAGGGCCGCACGGTCAAGCACACCCTAAGCTCAATTATAAGCATAGTTGCACACCATTTCCTACCCAAAGAAACTAAAGGCACCACATTCATATTATAAACATCACCTCTGATGAAGAACAGGGGTGGTTGGGTCAAGTAAACGTTAAGGCATCTTATAATCATAGTCAACCATCATTTTCTGCCTATCTAAGCTATAGTCGTCAAATTCATAACATAGACATCGCCACTGACAACGAACAGGACGGTGGTGTCAAGTACGCCCTAACCCCTCGTATACACGTATTTGGCTACCATTTCCCACCCACTGAAGCTATATTCACCAAATTCATAACATAGGAATCACTTCCGACGACGAAAATGACAGCAGCGTTAAATACACAATAAGCCTTCGTATTAGGATAGTTGACAGCCATTTACCACCCATAGAAGCTATAGTCACCAACTTCATATCGTAGACGTCACCTCCGAATGGCAAACATGGTGGTGGGGGACCAGTATAATGTATGCTCTCTTATAAGCACAGTTGCCCGACATTTCCCACCCACCAAAGCTACGACCACCAAAGTGACATCACATACATCATATCCGACTGCAATCAAGGAGATAAGGACATATGGGCCTTAAGCCATGTTATAAACGTATTTTTTGGTCGGCATTGAAAAACCTTTGAAGTTCGGGGATATGTAACAACCGTCCATGCATGTAAAGAAAAAATAAATGTAGGTGTACATACAAGGGCATCGCAAAGCTACCGTTGCACGTAGGAGTGTAGGGTCTGAAATAGCACACACAAACATATGCATAGGTTTGCACACACTCGAAAATTGCCCCCTGCAACCCTTGTCGTCTGCTACAGCAGGTGTTTATCAACTCGCATCTACCTCAGCGACAGCTAACATCCCTTCGTCCACCAACATCCAAGCTGTGTATATAGATGTGAAAATATTTACATAAATAAATGTTAGCATGGGTAAAAATACAACAAACAGCTATATGCGAGGAAAGGAAGATATAACAAATTCAGTGAGTGCATGACGTACATAGTTGTGGGTACTGGTAAAATACATACATAGTAATATAAACGAACACCACTAGTCCGACATAAGGACTAGCAGCCCGAGTCATCGTTATCATGGGTAACCCTTNAATACAACAAACAGCTATATGCGAGGAAAGGAAGATATAACAAATTCAGTGAGTGCATGACGTACATAGTTGTGGGTACTGGTAAAATACATATATAGTAATATAAACGAACACCACTAGTCCGACATAAGGACTAGCAGCCCGAGTCATCGTTATCATGGGTAACCCTTACCAACCACACATATAATGAAAATATATGTGTACCATTGGGTACACAATTGAGCATATAACAAGATATATCTAGTCGCAGGTTACATTAAAACATGTAAGCGTTAATATAAATAAACACCGTCAACCTAACGCGAGGGTCGGGGAAACTGAGTGTAAAATATATGAAACCGCCCTGTACATGAAAAATCAGTCACGTAACAAACAATAAGGGACTGTCATATATGCAATTACATCANATGTAAGCGTTAATATAAATAAACACCGTCAACCTAACGCGAGGGTCGGGGAAACTGAGTGTAAAATATATGAAACCGCCCTGTACATGAAAAATCAGTCACGTAACAAACAATAAGGGACTGTCATATATACAAATACATCACAAGCATGATGCCATAACGAAGTCACAATATATAAAAAAATACCCGACGGAGCCACATTCCATAATAGTGACATCAGTGTTGCTATCACACCAAGAAGTTTAGTAAAAGCTAGNTGAGTGTAAAATATATGAAACCGCCCTGTACATGAAAAATCAGTCACGTAACAAACAATAAGGGACTGTCATATATGCAATTACATCATGAGCATGATGCCATAACGAAGTCACAATATATAAAAATAATACCCGACGGAGCCACATTCCATAATAGTGACATCAGTGTTGCTATCACACCAAGAAGTTTAGTAAAAGCTAGNTAATACCCGACGGAGCCACATTCCATAATAGTGACATCAGTGTTGCTATCACACCAAGAAGTTTAGTAAAAGCTAGAATGCATGCCAACTTGAAAAATAACGAATCATTACAATGACCAACCTCAAAAATGGCTTCCATGCGCCAACTGCGATACACATTACGCGACTTGTAAAGACAGTGTTTCTTTGCTTGCCACATAAAAACATACATTTTAAACCATTAGTCGCACAAGAGAGACTTCACTGCTACGCGCTGATGCAAACAGATATAAAAAAATTATAAGCATTTAACAACTATGTTAAACTGACAGTGCACCAACCTTGCGAATAAGGTAGTGTAGGTTCAATCGCATAGTGAGCCCAATAATTTCACTGAAAAAAACTCTATGATGAACAATCAAAACTTCTATATTATATCTAAGTATTTAAGTACCGAACACATCATGCAACAACCACAAGGTCCAGGAAATAACTGAAGCTAGGTACATGAAATATGACAATGTTCACAAACTGAGTGCTTTAGTAAACAAGTTTTCGGCTGTGGAGACGAAGCTCGATGACTTAGGCAAACGAGCTGACAGCAGAGTTCTTACTGACCTGTCAGCTACATTGAAGGATCACCTTGATGTGGCGAGCGAGGGTACAGGAAAACTGGCCGCTTTGAGAGACAAGCTCTCGGCTGTGGAGATGAAGCTCGATGCTGTAGTCGGGCAGGTTGACGGCAAGGTTTTTTACCACCCTTTCTGCTAAACTGGACGAACGCCTTAATGTATTGACCGAGGGTGTGAGCAAGCTGGACGCTTTAAGTACTCAGCGAGGGATTGTGGTCAACTTGGAATCGAAACTCAGTGATGTCGTAGAAGGAATATCTAATAGAGTTCTTACACAAATGATCGAGGAGCTAGAAGCATGTATCCACCTTTTGGGTGTGGGGCTTGCCAATATTGAAGAGCTTATACAGCACAGGATTGGTCGTGTTTTAACTGACTTGCACACAGGCGACGATAAATGGAAACATTGCCAGCATGTGCGAGATGCAGCCATCCAGCAAATCTCCACATCTGAAGATAATATTACAAAGCTGATCGAGCATATAGTCATCGCCTAAATATATATACTATGAACATTCTGCTTTTACTATTAGTACAATAGCCACTACAGCTGAGGATTTACATCGTGTAATTGAAAGTGTGCGCAATAAGTATCTACTGCCCAAGAACGCGCACATGGAGTACGATGCTGCATGCATTGGAAGAGGCATTCCGACCAGTCACATCTCGGCTAGATAATTTACAACAACAAACTGTCCCCTCTGCTGAAATTAAGTCTGAACAGGACGTCGAACTCGGGAGTAGGAGGAAGCATAAGAATTTTCTGTAGGAGAATACTGCAGCTGTTGAAGATGATGATTTGCCTTTAGCCACATTGAAATGTAAAAAAGACAGATCTCACTTGCGCACGACAGCCGTTCATAACTACCTATCTTTGTACACAGCGAGGTTTAATGATGGAATGTATGGTGGTTATAGGCATAATAATAAATGGTTCTTGGGTAACAAGCAAATTTTTGTCTACCAAATGATTTTATACAGATTGATAATGAAGCAATGCTGGCGACCTCAGGCCTCTACGAATCGCTGTTTAAGCGCGAGCCTGGTGGATTCTCGTAGGAGGCACTTCGCCAGTACAAGCATTTTCTTAGCTTCACGAGTGCATATTTGGCAGGCAATGATGCTTCTAGCAATGCTTCTAAGGGTGAGACACATTCGAAATTCGGCATTGTTACCTACCTGTTTCCAGACATCGGCATAGCGAGCAGCTCGGGTTTGACTTCGAAGCTTGATGGAGGAAGTCAGCTCGAGTATGTATTCTGGGAGGATGTGAATGAGTTCATATCGCGTCCACGACTGACAATTGCATCTCAGCAAGCTGGCAATAATTCCCACATGAACAAAGTTGTAAATATTGTAGAAGAATTGCGTGAAGGTGGTTATATATACTAAGGAACAATGACTCGGGCACAGATCGCTGCTGAGCTTCGCCAGTCTGTGCACCATAATTATAGCAAGCGAAAAGTACTTATCTTTGGGCTGAGAGATCTGTACCAGGCAGACCTAGTTGAAATGATCCCATATGCTGCTGTTAATAAGGGCTATAGATACATGATCACAGTGATAAATTGTTTCAGTAAATATGGATGGGCAGTACCAGTTCTCCAGAAACGAAGCGTCGATGAGGCCAATGCGATGAAGACTGTTTTACAAGATAGCGGATGGCCTAAAAAAATTTGCAGATTGATCTTGGTAGAGAATTCTACAATCCCACCTACCGTTCGCTAATCGCTGCAAATAAAATTGACCACTACAGTACATTCGGTGACAATAAGACCTTCATTGTGGAATTATTTAACCACACTCTGAAGAATTACATGTGGCGAGAATTTTCGTCATGGGTAAGTTACAATTGGCTGGACTTACTACCTCGTTTGTTATCTGCTTACAATGAACGAGTGCACCGCATCATCTGCATGCGGCCAGAGGATGTTAAGGATGATTTTTTGGTGTCGACTGTGTTCAAAAATGTGATGAGGTTGGACAGGCACAAGGTTAAAGTACAGATTGGTGACTATGTCCGTATATCACAAGTAAAGGGAATATTTGCGAATTCATACTATCCGAACTGGTGTACCAAGGTCTAGAGGATTGACAAGATTTGTCATTACGAACCACAGACATATCATCTCGTCGACTTGAATAATGGCAAACTGAAGAGCGGATTTTACGAACAAGAGATCATGACAACTAAGTTTCCCGACGTCTATTTAGTTGAGAAGGTGCTTCGCCGATGAGGTAGCCAGATTTTCGTGAAGTGGTTAGGGTTCGATTCACGACACAATTGCTGGGTACCGAGGTCAGTGATTACTGATATGTAATTGGACCCACATAGCATTGCAACGTGTGTGTGATTGAACCTGTATATACCACAGTTGAATTAATTTTTTTAAGTATAAATAAATTCATTCTAGAAAAAAAGTATATCAACTTGTGCTCTGTACATTTTTCATACACTGTACTCCCTTTGTGTGGTACAAGCTCGTGTGTTCATTTCCCAGGCTGGTGGAGAACTGAGGACCAGGCAGCTGCTGGGTGTGTCCCAGTCTTATGGGTAGGGTGTAAATACTAAACATATGTCTAGATGGCTGCGGCCACTTGGTTGTTAATTATTATTCATTTGGGGTCATACTCAGGCAACATCTAGGCTACAGGTGAGATCTTTCAATTTAATCTGCTACATTCCATGGTCTAGGGCGATGGATGGTGCCTTTTATCTCGCACACCCACTTCCGTCACTTAGGAACCCGTTTCTTAGCATTACCGTCCGACTGATGCTGGAAATGGGGGTACTGAGACTCTTTTTTCGTCTGGTTGTTACAGAATGCTGGCTACCTTCTGGCCCCTATGCAGCTAGGTAATATGTATATAGCATTCCACCCCACGTCGGCTTGGGCATGCATGCGCTCGGTGTTAGTTTGTTTCGCCTAAGGTTGACATCCTTAAAGCTAGTTTTTAGAAAGATGTAATGTTTATTTGTTTTATTATTATCATTAAGAACGCGCAGGACTGTGGCCGCGGTACTGGGTAGACTGCCGATTTTTAAAAAATATATTTTACGTGCATGGTGAACCAACACACAGAAAAAATAGCTGCACCGATACTGGTGCTCCTATCTGCGATCTGTAGCACTTCGAACACTCTCTGGTGACGAGTGAGGGAATTAAATATTGCCACCTATGGTCGGCCGACTGGTGGTGGTGGAAGAGGGCAACAGAAGCAAGAGAGCGGGATGGTAGAAATATGAGAAAATCCTAAGGGATAGAATGAGAGAGGCAGGAAGGAGACTGGGAGGACTCTGAGAGAACCCTTCTAAGGGACGAGAGGTAGGAATGAATGAGAGAGCATGAGAACAATAAAGGAGATTGGGAGGACTCTGAGAAAGCTATAGGAGTGGGAGATGGGAAAGGGGGATAGGTCGTTGGAGGTAGAAAGGAGACCGAGAGGACTCTGAGAAAACTCCTAAGGGATAAAATGTGGGAGACGAGAGACAGACAGGTAGGAAGGTAACCGGAAGGACTCTGAGGAAACCTTCCCAAGGGACGAGGGATGGAAGAAATGAGAGAGCATGAGAACAATAAAGGATATCGGGAGGACTCTGAGAAAACTTCAGGGGTGGGAGACAGAAAAGAGGGATAGGATATATGAGGTATGAAGGAGACTAGGGTGGACTCTGAGAAAGCCCCCGAGGGATATAACATGGTAGACGAAAGAGGTAGGAAGGTGACCGGAAGGACTCTGAGAAAACCCTCCCAAGGGGATAGAGGTAGGAAGGAATGAGAGAGAATGAGAACAATAAAGTAGATCGGGAGGACTCTGAGAAAACTCCAGGGTTAGAGGATGGGAGGTGTGGGAGGAATATTAGAAAACAACCCCGACGAATAAAACAAACAAGAGGAAGTAAGTAGACCGGGAGGACTCTGAGAAAACCTATGGATGGGAGACGAGAATGGGAGGCGTATGAGGAAACCCCTGTGGTGGGAGATGAGAGAGGGGATAAGAGATGGGTGACGAAGAGAGATAGGACGGGCGAGAGATGTAGGAAGGAGACTGTGAGAATGCGGAGACGAGAGAGATTGAGTGAGTGGGAGAACTATGAGAAAACCCTGGGGGGTGGAGGTGAGTGGGAGAACAGGAAGAATATGCGAAATATGGATATAATGTGGGAAACGAGAGAGACTGGCAGGAATATAAAAAAAATAACCAAATGGAATGCAAGAGCATGATGTACTGAGGTGGAGTGATCGAGCACGAGGGACAAAAGGAAAATCTAAGATGACCGCTGCTGGCTAGGAATGACAGAGCAGGAGGTTGCCTTGTGACATCATCCAAGATGGCGGTTGGCTCGTCACTCGTCCCCATCCCTCATCCCCTGCAGCAGAACCGGCTATTTCTAACTATGTGTATGTATGTACTATGATAGTTCCATATGACACCGCACTCTTCCGCTCCCAGGACAGCCGAGCTGTCGACCTGCCCCCCGAACACTTGGCTGTCTCGTGTGTTGCAAGGTGGGTGATAGATCTTGGAATGGCGGGGCAGCACTGACACAGCCACACTCTTTTTTCACCTACGACCTTATTTCAGCAATCGCCTACGTTGAGAGGATTCATCACAGCTGCCATACGCTTCTCATGGTAAAGTGACCACTTTTAAAACCAACATTNACTATGATAGTTCCATATGACACCGCACTCTTCCGCTCCCAGGACAGCCGAGCTGTCGACCTGCCCCCCGAACACTAGGCTGTCTCGTGTGTTGCAAGGTGGGTGATAGATCTTGGAATGGCGGGGCAGCACTGACACAGCCACACTCTTTTTTCACCTACGACCTTATTTCAGCAACCGCCTACGTTGAGAGGATTCATCACAGCTGCCATACGCTTCTCATGGTAAAGTGACCACTTTTAAAACCAACATTNCCGCCTACGTTGAGAGGATTCATCACAGCTGCCATACGCTTCTCATGGTAAAGTGACCACTTTTAAAACCAACATTTGAGAAATAATTACTGCGCGTTAACTGCATATAAGCTACCGCACGCACTGCCATGCAGTCTCCCAGTTCAGTTGGTAGCGAATAAATAAAAATAGTTCCAAGTCTTGACGTTGAACTGCGAGTGTAATGTTTAAATAAACGGCAATTCTATTCGACGTTTCTCTAATTTATACACATTATAGTACGAATTGACATATTAGTAACACATTTACGTTCCCAACAATTTCAAGTTTTCACTTGACTGGTGCATGAATCATTAGGCTCATTGAAATGTTAATTTTACATATGGCGGAAGGAAGCCAAATTATGTGCTCAATTAACCGTGAACAGTCTATGAAACAGTGCTCTGGGGATTCTTGCATCTTGTGCAGGGATGTGCATAACACTTCATGCAGAAACATTTACTAATGGCTAGAGGTTCGTGCATAGTGCAGATTGGTTCATTAGAGACACCGTTACAATCTTGCTTAAAGTCTTTCTCGTTTTGCCCCTCATCACCGTCGTTGAAATTTCGAGAGAAACTGTTATCACGGAGTCACTGTACACCTTATGTGAGAGTACTGAAAAGAGTAGCAACATGATGCAAGATAGAAGTAGTGGCGGAGAAAAAGAAGCTACTATAATGTTGCCTTCGTTCATAGTGACGTAAGCAGGAGGGTACTAAGCCATTCACAGTTAGCCGCCGAGTACAAGTAGAAATTTTCTGCGTGTCATAAATCCTCTTAATATTTCTTCAGCCTATTATGTCTAGGGCACTAGTGTTACCGAAGGCTAATATCGCTAGGATCACATGTTTCGTTTTCAAACTCTGGATAAGTCATGACTGGGTGTGTGCCATTTTTACATGTAAGTGTGCAGCTAGAACATAACCAACAATGGAATCTACCTAAACAACACCAGTGATTTCAGTTTGCTGTGATATAAACAGGGCCGAAAACAGCCTGGCTGGGATGTAGCTGGCAGTTAGCGCAAGGGTGTTTATGGCAGCTAAGAGCAGTATTTTAGAATCTAGTGTAGACAACCGGACCTAACAAAGAGTTTAGTGAACAAGGAAGCGACTCCACCGGTAGTGAACTGGACAATCATGGCAGCCGAGTTTGCAAGTGCATTACGCAGGCTGACGAAAAAAAAAGCATCGAAATAAAGGGAAACATTTTAATGTTCTTTGCCAAGGATGCTTCTAAGCTAAGGGTCGTGGAGATTTTCGAACGCTTGCAACCTTAAAGCAATTGACGATGTAGTAACCAGCATCTGGTACGAGCTATTGTGGCAATAACGTTTGAAAACGAAGGTGATTCAAGAAGGAATAAATAATGGGTTTCTAAATATGCGCGTCTTAAGGCGCGTTTTCCTAGCTGCGTGTTATAATCCGCAGCGGAGAACGGAATCCGCATTATAAAACAGCACCGCTCTTCCGCTGCGGAGAAGTGTTTTCCTACACACAGCCGGAAAGACCAGATGAAATAAACTTTGATTATTACTTGTCGAAAGTTGAGAGGGTCTCCAAGAATGCATTTGGTATCGCGTGTTAGCAATTCAGAATTTTATTTATACCCATTTCTGTTAAGGCAGAAACAGTAGATATAATTTTTATGGTTTCTTGTTGCTTGCACAATTTACTTCGGCAGCAAAAGCCCCAAATCGTGACGAAGTACAAGAGCGAATGAAGAGATTAGGCGGCTCTTAACAGCACTTCAATACGAACTTTCAGCTGAAAATATGATTCCTCTATCTGGAACGGGTGGATTTGCGAAATCTGAAGGGTTTAAGGTAAGGAGTCGGTATACTGAATACTTTAAGAGAAAATTTGTCATGAAAAAAAACATAAACCTATTTACAAGGAACTGCAGCTAAATACTGAGGTTAGTGAATGAACTGGTGCTTAGGCCATATCAGACAAAAACTTAATACAAATCCGTGTTTATTTTATTTTTTNGAGGTTAGTGAATGAACTGGTGCTTAGGCCATATCAGACAAAAACTTAATACAAATCCGTGTTTATTTTATTTTTTATCTCGTTATGTGTATTTACTGTAAACTATTCTTGTGTCACGTGGCATTTTGTGCGTTACAGGCCTGTGTNTTTTTTATCTCGTTATGTGTATTTACTGTAAACTATTCTTGTGTCACGTGGCATTTTGTGCGTTACAGGCCTGTGTTTGAACAAAAACTACTTTACCTACGTTATTAATGAACCAAAATGAATATACATTGTGTTTGTGTGTGTTCACCATGCGTAGTGATTTAACTAAACTGGCTTGTAAATTATTTTAGTAAACTTTCTAAGGATGGACGTCTACAAACAAGACAAATTGAACAGTAATAATTTAACTCCGCATTAAAAATATATTTTATATCTTACGCAATTTTATGTTGCCAACTTTGTTATACACTGCATACCCTACAATAAACATAATATTTGTCACGAACTTTGTTGCACACTTAATACATTACAATATAAATGAAGGTTATCAATTTACCATTAAAATTAAAGTGGTAATGGATTTTTATCTCCAACCTTGCAATNTTACAATATAAATGAAGGTTATCAATTTACCATTAAAATTAAAGTGGTAATGGATTTTTATCTCCAACCTTGCAATTTTGTCGAAATTTACGTATCATTTTTGGCGACTTGCGATAGATCAGACGTTGGCAAAAGGGGCTAATACAATTGCATAAAAATTATAAGTACAATACAATAATTACGTAAATAAATTTAAAAGTTTTGTTCAACACACTACCAATTTCTTTCTAAATTAGTTGTTTTTCAAAAGTGTCCTTTAATTCGTCGTGGGACATATCCCATAAAAATTGGGTTTCCAGCTGCCAACTTNTAGTTGTTTTTCAAAAGTGTCCTTTAATTCGTCGTGGGACATATCCCATAAAAATTGGGTTTCCAGCTGCCAACTTAAAGATCTGATCATCGTCAGCAGCAGCAAAACGCGACTCCATCACTCAAAACAACACTTCAACAACAACCAAAACAAAGACTGTCGAAACTACGCCTCACTGCTCGGTAGCGGACGACGGAATAGACTCCTCCAAACGAGATCAGTGCGTTCTGCAGCGGAACGGTGGGTTTACGATTGACTTAACAGAATCAGTGTGTCGTATGTTTAGAATATGAATCAATGTGTTCAAGGGTAATGGTTTGTTACAATTTTCTCAAAGTCAGTGGGCTAAACCAAGTTCGTTAAGGGATGGAGGTCTTAATTAAATAAAAGAGTTAATTATTATTTCCTAATTTTATTTACAACTACTACAAACAAAATTCTTTCGACTCAACATCTCACGATAAATTGATATCACTTACTGTTTAAAATTAATGACTTAAATCAATACAATTTATTACCTCAAAGAAATCAACATAATTGACAGTTCCAATATTTACTTGTAAGTCCGTATCACGTGTTATTCAGTCCCACCTCAGTTTAGTCCAGGTCCCACCAGTCCGTAATGTTCTAGAGTTCTCCGAGCGTCTTTACGCACAGTAGCCTTCACTCGTCGGGTTTCACGCCCTCTCGGCCATTCACACCACAAACACCTCGTCCGCCGTCGCCNCAGTAGCCTTCACTCGTCGGGTTTCACGCCCTCTCGGCCATTCACACCACAAACACCTCGTCCGCCGTCGCCTCGCAGTCTCTCGTTGTCGTCCGTCCTCTGCACTTCGCTCGATTACCGCACTCAACTAAATAGCTTCTACCAAGACTGCCGACCGTTGGACCTCTGCAATATTTATAGGGCCGTAGGCCATCGTCCAGAAATTTCTCCAAAATCCGCGTTGCGCCGAGGTTTCTAATTCCCAGAATATTATTGTGCATCTTCTACACTTTTCGGCTTCTCCAGCAAGAGGGAGGTGGATACTCTGTAACGCCAGCTACGTCCCCACTGTCTGTTATTCCCGAGGGGGGGGGNCGTAACATGTTTATGACTACCGTGTGTGGGTGTGTGGGTCGTGTGCGCTCTTGGCGTGACTTAAGATATCGTTACATTTTATATCTTCAGTACAAGATATGACGACGTAGCCAATCAGAGCCTAGTGACGTTTGTTGTTGACGGGAAACTGTATTTGCATCTTGAATTTAAGTTATGTCCTATCGTGAAATCGTATGTAATGTATTATTTTAATCGAGTGGATACCTCTTTAATTAAAAAAAAACTGTTCGTGATCACGTTTTATTTCTTGGCAGAGATTATTGAATTCGCTTTATTTAACATTCTACAGATTTATTGACGTAAATGCTTAATGCTGTCATCGGCATCCCCTTCTCTAAGACACCGGGAGATTTTCCCAACGATCACACAAGAAGTAACCTCAAATAATTAAATATGTGTATATAACCTTCACTCTTGCCCATTTTTCTAGGTTTCGTCGACTTCTTTGGTATCCTACGATTCTGATTGGCTAGACTTAACAGTTGCTAGAACAATCATAAACTGCAAAAGTTATTTTCCGTGTACTTAACGAGTCATAAGTGCAAGTCTTAATTATTCAGTATTTAATCGTAAACTCGCCTTAAACCCGGTCGGCGGAGTACGTGCTGCGATCTGTAGGGAAACACGACAATGCAGTACTGTACGTTGGGTGCTCTGCGGGCTGCGCACTGCGGATTACGTTCTCCGCTGCGGGGTATATAACACGCAGCTAGAAAAACGCGCCTTAAGCCCAAACATTATTACTGCTGGACCAGCCTTCTAGTAGAAACACCCCCCCCCCTGGAAAATGCCGGGTTGTCTGATAGTTATTTAAAAGGTCACGCTACGCCACATAAAGTGAATTTATTTTGAGCCGAACGAAGCAAAAATGGACTGGAATGGCAGGAGTTCTGCTACAAGCAGAGTGTGTCGTGGCGTTTCGTGTGAAATTTGGCCATGAGCGTGAAGTACCCATGCCGGTCTGGGTCAGTTTTTAAATATATACTATAGTGGTTTATGCTATTGGTGTGAGAGCTTTTGTTTTTTTNCCATGCCGGTCTGGGTCAGTTTTTAAATATATACTATAGTGGTTTATGCTATTGGTGTGAGAGCTTTTGTTTTTTTTAACTTACTTACTGCCTATCTGTGTATTTGTCCACATTAATATAAGCCTGCGTGGCAAGGGAAATGGAGTTTGGACTACAGTACGTTGACAATTTCTTCATATACGCTTTTTCCTTCCAGANCCATGCCGGTCTGGGTCAGTTTTTAAATATATACTATAGTGGTTTATGCTATTGGTGTGAGAGCTTTTGTTTTTTTAACTTACTTACTGCCTATCTGTGTATTTGTCCCTGCGTGGCAAGGGAAATGGAGTTTGGACTACAGTACGTTGACAATTTCTTCATATACGCTTTTTCCTTCCAGACTTTATTTCTCGAACTGATTTAGCTGTATACGCTGGACGGGTAACGAGAAAGAATAGTGTCAAGGTTTGACGTAGTGGTAGGATAGGATTGTTGACGAGGACCTAAACAATAGTTAGAATTTTTTGGTTCTTCAACAACTTCTTTCATGTTCATATGTTGGAACCCGATATTGTATTTCGCGGTTAAATGGGTAGTTTTGGTGCTGCGGTCGCACTTAAATGGGCCCATCAACCTTATCATTTTTTATTTTTGTAAGTGAAGGGATGTTGAATATATAGGATTTTGTGAGAACGTTTGATCGGAATTCCAAATTTTCGTTATATTTCAATTGATTGCTGTGGTGTTAAATACCAAGATTGTGACCACCGGTATACTCATAGTTTGGGGGGGGGGGAAGCCATAGTGCTTTGTTTTCAGCAAATGGGGCGGATTGAAGCAAGGTACTTTTTCCCTTTTTCTTGAACGACCCTGTTGTGCGACTTTTGTGGAAGATTCTGTGGACGGCACGAGTGTAAAACTGACTTAATCAGGATAGACGATGAGATTTTCTGTTATGCACCGTAGTTTTAGTTGCTGGCTATCTTGGACGTCGGAGTTCCAGGACACCGTGGCAGTGCTTTGGCATCAGGAGGTAGAAGAGCAGGACTTGACGTCAAGTGACACTTGTGAAGAGAGCATCAACAGAGACGAGTCGTGGGTTCGTAAGGCGCCCGCCTACCTGGCGCCTGGAATACATTGCAGTGTGGTAGTAATGCGCGTTTTTCTGAGAAACTATTAAACGTGCGTCCAATGTGCTGACCTAAAAAAAAAGAACACACATTTCAGATGAGAGCTGTTGAGTGCTTTCAAGACGTCAAGCACATTAGAAACACCATTTTTGAGTACTCCAAAATTGCTGAAAATTGCTTTTTCAAAACGCTGTATCTTAAAATACGGCCCTGCATTGAACCTTCCTACAGACTTTCCACCAATAAAAGAATAGGATCACAGCTAGGAGTCCCGTAGGTACATGCAGTGCGACGAGAACACTGCACGTCAGTCCAGAGCCTTGCGCCTAGTGACGATGGCGTACTTGATGGGCGAGGCAGTGTCGCCCTTATCGCTCTTGCGCCTCTCGGCCTCAAACGCGGAAAAAAGCTCCAGGTAGGCGGGAGCCTTAGAAACCAGCATTTTCAGACTCCTGTATCTGAGAACTTAGTAACTGGATACCTGCAGTGAACTTTCCTGGACACTTCTCGCCAGAAGGGCCGGCGCTACCATAATGGGCGAACTAGGCGACCGTCTGTGGTGCCAAGAAGCTAAGGGCAGCAGGACGGTAGACGGGTGACCTAACATGCTTTACAATTCCATTATGAAACACTAGCTGAAATTAAAATTTATATAACTGATCAGATTATTATTTATTACATCAACACAAGGAATCATTTTGAATATATCGTGACATTTGTTATATATTACCATTTACGAATTTTAAATCTGTCAGGAAAATTAAATCCCTATAGCTCAATTTAAAGAGTGAACAGTATCAATCTACTAGTATCGAGTATGTTCCAATGTTCTTCGACTCCTCTAATTTTATAAATGAGTGTAGACAAAGTGGAATACGAGGGTGGAAAGAGACGCTAACATGACTTTCGCCTAGGGTGTAAAGTTAACTTGGACCGACCCTGATCGCCAGTAAAACAAAGGAATCACTACTTGAAGTCCGGTCTGCACGATGTAAATACTGCACGCGAGTTCTGTGCCTTGCAATCTTAGCTCTAGCACTGCTTCGATCCTTTGCCTCTCTCCCAATAGCCGTAGTCGACAGAGTCCACGAATTTGACAGGAAACGGGTACTTGGTGGTTGAGAAGAGCACGTTGTCTGTTACGTGGTAAGCTATATTTTACGAGTAAAGTAGCGTGGCGGGAGAAGGGAGCTAGTTACCTAGCAAGAGTCGCATGACAACTGAGATAAGCTCTATCGTGAGTTATGAATGGCACACACCTGTGCTGGATACCTGGAGGCGATCCGGATTACACGTGCGTGAGATAAGATCGCGGGTGACATACTGCATGTCCAAGGGAATTGAACTTGGATATTTCATACTGCAGAAGGAAAGAGGAGTTGTGGTGTAGAATATTTGGATGCTATCCTCAAATATGGGGATGTCTTGGATGTGCAACATCTGACTGCAGAGTGAGTGGGAGAGAGAGAGAGAGAATTGTATTTTTTCTATGTAGGTTTCAAGTATAATTTCTTATTTTATTTCATTTCAGTTATTATATTGTTTTACATTTCTGTAATATGTATTGTTCTATGTATTTGTCATTGTGTATTCTAGGTATTTTGGACTTTAAGGGATTTTGAAATTTAAAAATACTGTATTGTATTTTATATTTATACAATTTATTTATATTAATTGATGTGAATATTATTATTCGAATTTTTATTTTTGTTAGGAAGTTTAGTTTATTTAGATTTGTATTTTGCTAGTTAGTTTAGTAGGTTTGTTTTGAATTTTTCTGTAGGAACGTCTAGTTGCTGTGAAGTTCGTACCTAATATATTAATTTGTGTCGGAGATGAGTTATTCGGGAGAGGAGCTCGTTTTAATGGTATTTATTTTAAATTTCATTAATATTGAGTGCTTNTGTCGGAGATGAGTTATTCGGGAGAGGAGCTCGTTTTAATGGTATTTATTTTAAATTTCATTAATATTGAGTGCTTTTCTACGATGATTCATTGCCGACATAAATTTGTTACGTTCCGTTTGGAAGACGTTACGGCGAAAGCAGTGGCGACTTTTGAATGAACGGACAGAGTATTCCTATTCTCTCAGGCGAGCGGACGTAATGCGTCACGCTCCGCATTGTACGATGTAGTAGTCCTACTGAGACTAATGTGAATGGAGTTTTGCCTTGGAAGAGATAAAAGATTTTTGAGACTGTGAAAAGTCTAAATTAAATTAAATATGCCTTTATTTATAATAAAAAAAATTTGTCAATTTTAAATCATCAGTATTGGTAAGCGACGCACGCACGTACCAATTTTCCGGTACCAGCATACGAACTGCAAGTGATTTTTTTTTCTCTATAAGATGTTTCAGTTTTTGATTATTTATATTAAAGTTTTATTTTGCCAACGGATGCCCATGAGAAAAGGAGTCGTTATATTCTGCAAACTGAGCACAGCTGGATACTATTAATTTCCCTTTTCCTATTTTCAGTTTAACTAGTTACGAACTTTCAGTTTGAATTTTTGGAATTTTGCGGTGCTTCAGAAAACTTATACTTAAACTATTTAATTAACTAACTGGAATGAGAATGAGCAACATAATTACATNTTGCGGTGCTTCAGAAAACTTATACTTAAACTATTTAATTAACTAACTGGAATGAGAATGAGCAACATAATTACATGTTTATTTAATAATTTTAAAATTAATTTCTTTTTTTGTTTCTCAGTAAAAGGTTTACACATTTTAAGTCCAATTACAATTTAATGCAGTGTGCATGCTTGAACCCAACCCAGGATAATTTTCTCCTACAAATTATTTTTTTCTCGTGTCAGGATGAAGTGTATGTACCACACGATCCTATCCTTGAGTGTTGTTTATGTCATATACACAACACTGTGATACACACACATANTTGCGGTGCTTCAGAAAACTTATACTTAAACTATTTAATTAACTAACTGGAATGAGAATGAGCAACATAATTACATTTTTATTTAATAATTTTAAAATTAATTTCTTTTTTTGTTTCTCAGTAAAAGGTTTACACATTTTAAGTCCAATTACAATTTAATGCAGTGTGCATGCTTGAACCCAACCCAGGATAATTTTCTCCTACAAATTATTTTTTTCTCGTGTCAGGATAAAGTGTATGTACCACACGATCCTATCCTTGAGTGTTGTTTATGTCATATACACAACACTGTGATACACACACATATCACACCAAAGGCGACAAGGGGCATGTAATCTACACCACAACTAAAGACATACGCATATACATCAGAGATGCGGATGAACGAGGTCGAATGTTAAGACGTAATTTACTGGCGGCTTTACGAAATCACTCCGGGCGATTGCTGGGATGATACAGGGACAGGCAGTGGCCGATTCCTTCCCCATTCCTGTTTCTCCGAGAAAAATGCCAGGCGTGACGCCTCATCACGCGGTGACGCCAGATCGGCGTCTGTTCGAACCGAACTCTCGGCATAAATGAAACATTTCTAAGTATATTTCATGTGGTTCGCAGACTACCATAACTTGGACATCACATCCCCTTTGCTTTAGCTTCCTGCACATCCGTGCGACGTTAATATTTATGTATAGGCTATTTACGGTAAAGTGAGCACTTTTAAAAACCCTCTAATTTGGAATAATATTCAATAAATATATTTTATTCTAGCATTGGACGTAAACTACCGAGTGCGGTGGAATATATATACTGTGTTTATTACTTACATGGCAATATTTATTTTTAAAAGGTGGTTATAGTATAAGATATGACTGAAAGGAAAAAGTAACTAGGGCCTCAAAAGTGCTCACTTTACCGTGATCAGCCTATAAAATATACGTATATATCTATTGCGGGTATTCAGAACTTGACGTGCATCATCTCTGTTGTGGATGGAGGCTGTCGTGGTAAGAGTTACGATTCCCACAAGCGAGGCAAGCGAGGTCGGAGCAACAACACAGGGACGTCTCAGGTACTCAAGAGGGGCGGCGATAGCGACGGTGTTTACCTGGCGTGGAAAATATCAACAGTGCTGGGCGTGATAAGGGCCTCGGGCGGCGGGGCTCAGCACAGCTGGCGGCGACAGACAGCGGGCCTTGTGCCTCCTCGGCGCGCCAACACAGCCGACCTTGTTCCCCTCCCAGCTGCTCAGCTCTACAGCGAGCTGGGCCTCTATCGGCCGCACAAATATTGGGCCGCCTCGATATACCTCCACAGCACAGCGCTTATCTGCCCCCAGCCTCTCTCGATGCACGGTAGCCAGCCTGCCCGTATAGTCTCTACTACAGCTTAGGTACACCGATTTTCGTCTTTTTTGCACGTCCCCAGCATCGATTCGCCATAGCTAAGCCAATACGGCTGTCGAAGTCACATGGTAAACACTGATTACTGCGTTTGTTTAGATTTCAATTTCAAAACAGACCCTCCCGTTTAACACTTATTTGCATATATATATATATATATGTGTGTGTGTGTGTGTGTGTGTGTGTGGAGGAGCAATGGCAGGGGCACGTAAGTGGGTACACGCACAGGACGTGGTAGCATGTATACAGAAAACATCAAAATATTGTACCACGCCAAGCATGTATTGCATAGGACCAACACTAGCAGGATGCTCCACCCGTAGAACAGACACAGTCGGCTATACGGTCGGGCATGGAGGCATACAGACGTCCGATGTTCTCCAGAGGAAGCTCCTGTCACAGCTGGCGTAACTGACCCTCCAAATTCGCCGTATTTGCTGCTGGCTGAAGTAGCTGTCCAGTTTGCTTCCAGATGTTCTCAATGGGCGAGAGGTCTGGGGACATTGATGGCCAAGAAAGCATGTTGACACCACGGAGGCAGTGCTGTGTGAGGCCAGGCATTGTCCTGATGTTGTCAAGCTGCACAAAGAAGTGGTGCGCACATGTTCGCAGAATTTCCTAGACGTATCGCCTCGCCATCAGGGTTTATTCAATCACCACCAGTGGAGTGCATGAACCGTAGGAAATGGCACCTCACACCATTGCACCTCTCGTTGGGGCGATGTGCCGGTCTGCGATGACGCATGGATCGCGGTGCTGGACAGGACGTCTCCAAAATTGAATTCGGAGGTTATCTGCATCCAGACAGAACCATGATTCGTTGCTGAACACCACTCGCTGTCATTCCGCAAGCTGCCATGCTACCCGTTCCCGGCAGAAGGTCACACCTGGTCGACAATGCTCAGGTTGTAATGGTAGGCATCGTAAAGTACGTTGCGATGACAGATCCCGCTCTGCTAGTTACCTGGATATGGTATTGGTGGACACAGGCTTAGAGCATGTCGCATGATGAAACGATCCCCCCTGCTGGTGGTCCGCCGGGGTAGACCCGAGCCTTCTCGATGGATGTGTGTAACCTTCTGTTCCCACTGCGTTCAACACAGACTCACAATGTAGGCAGAACAGTTCATGTAGTGAGCAAAGCACTGAAACTTGCCTCTCGGATGCCGTCGATGTGGCCTCTCCTAAACTCATCCATTCGGGACTTGTCGGATGCGCTGTCGGGCATACTGCATGTTCACAGGACTTGGCTCTGTGGCTCGCAATGCTACTAAGACCTTACTCGGGGTCTTGCATCTATCAATAATTTAGTGACATATATGCCCCCCCCCTTCCCGTGGCACACCCGCGCAAGCGAACTATATTCGGTTCATGACTAGAAGAGACTTTCTTGAAGCCCTGCTAAAGATTTACTTTCAAGCCCATTTCGTATCCTTCCGCCAAAGGTAAACAAACATTGACATGTGACTGCCATGTGGCAGTGACTTTCGATAAATTCCCGTACATCGAAGGCAAGATTATCAGTATTGATCGAAATTGCTACAGACGTTAAAATGGCGTGTTAGTTGAAGCGGATGTTTCGCGCAATTGTAAAACGTTATTTAAAAATGGTTGTGACGGTTTTCGACAGGACGGCAGAGTTTGCGAGTGAAGGATTCTACGTCTTCGACAATGTGAAAACAATTCTTATGTGCAAATACTGCAACGTTAGAATAAAGTGGCAAAGGAAAGACACGTGCACGAAACACATAAAAACAAAAGAAATTAGAACTGAAAGTGAGCACAAATTAAAATCATACGTTATTAAAAACCAAATAATAAAGAGCGGATATTAGTAAAACAAGACAAATAAATGAATTATTATAGGTTAAACGAGATAATCGCACAAATTCTCTGGCACGTGTGTCAACAACACAAGGACTACGAAGGTTAGTAAACAAATGGTCGCGTTACTTTAACCTTGAGCGTAATTCTGTGGCTATGCAAGAAACGGTGAAATGTAAATATGTTAGCATCACGTCATTAATAATTGGCGTAATAAGATCCAATTCTTTTCGACGCCCATTTGTAAGCGATAAATTAACAATTACGTTAAAACTTTGGAACTATTTCCTCTCTTTGTGTTGGCAACCTAACGGCATAACTGTATCCGCGCTAGCCGCTGTTTGTAATGTTATATGTATGTCACTAACGGCTAGGGTGTTTTTTCAAAGGTTGATTTTCAAAAGTTTGTTCCAGTCGTGAACCGACTGTACATTAAACTCATATCGGACATATGTCTGACTATGAAGATACTTCGTTGTACTCGTGCAATTCGTTCACGAAGATTTTTTTTTTTTTTTTTTTTTTGCAAATGTGTCTATGAATAAAATACTTCGGCCAACTTGAATACATCCCAGTTGCATTAAAAAGCGTAAAATGAAGTGTACAGAGCATTTCAAAGCAATTGCTTACACAAGCACTGTTCCAATCTCAAATTCCAACCGTATTATTTATGGTAGTGCTATTGGCAGAGAATAGCTCCCTTGTTTCTGTGCTTTAGTGCCACTACCTTGGATTTCCCTATAGTTCAACGCCGCCGTTGACTTCTGAGTGCTGTGGGAGCCAAGCGTAGTCGCCTCCATAACCACGCGACGAAGTTGTGAGGGAATACCTATTACTATATGCTATTCACGGTAAAGTGAGCACTTTTCGAAGTCCTCTCATTTGGAATAATTGTCAATCAATATATTTTATTATAGCCTTAGACGTTAACTTTCGAGTGTGGTGAAATATATACACTGTGTTTATTACTTACCTCACAATATTTATTTTAAAAAGTGGCGGAAGGATAAACATTGGCTGATAGGAAATACGTAACTAGGTACTCAAAAGTGATCACTGTACCATGAACAGCCTATATCACAAGACATCTCTCAAACACGTTGCTGGGCGAGTCAGGAAAGGTGACCGCGGTGGAGCCTCTTCGACCCATATTAATAGTCGTGGAACAGTACTTTAGACTAGTTTTGAGGACAGACGTTGTTAAATAAACACTTTTTGAGATGAGTTTTGAGACTCGTACAATACTACGTCTCGAGAACTGTTAATTCGCGCGTGTCTTTCAAGANCACTTTTTGAGATGAGTTTTGAGACTCGTACAATACTACGTCTCGAGAACTGTTAATTCGCGCGTGTCTTTCAAGACGAGGTCTGAGAAACGACTGTTAATACTGCCCTTCGGATCGTCCTACAACGACACGGATGCGGATACGACCACGGAAGCAGAGAACGTAACACGCTCCGTCTTCAGCCTCCAATGGAACGCATGCNCACTTTTTGAGATGAGTTTTGAGACTCGTACAATACTACGTCTCGAGAACTGTTAATTCGCGCGTGTCTTTCAAGATGAGGTCTGAGAAACGACTGTTAATACTGCCCTTCGGATCGTCCTACAATNGACTGTTAATACTGCCCTTCGGATCGTCCTACAATGACACGGATGCGGATACGACCACGGAAGCAGAGAACGTAACACGCTCCGTCTTCAGCCTCCAATGGAACGCATGCCTACGTGGATAACGTACGGATCCACGTAAGGATGCTGGTCATCTCCCAGCTCTTCCACTTAGCCTATAGGCATATGAGTTTTGCTTCGATGATCTTTGCTTTCCTGACCATAGTTTTTTACAGGTAAACAAGAGCATGGATTTTCTGTCGTTATTATCATTTTTGTGTCAATAAAGACGAGTGCATGTACTGGCAGTAGTATTTATTGCGTATCAGACATTGTATATATATTAAAAATAAGGTTTTTACGTGAATAATTTTCTACAAAAATATTTTTTGTGGGGTTTGTAAATCATTACGGTTTTGTTTATTATAGAATAGCTGAAATTCATCCCGATTCGTCCGCTCGTTACGTTTCCGTGCTCCATGCTCGTTTTATTACGCTTCCGTGTTTCGCAGAAAACAGCTTTATAGAGAACGAATTATATCTTCCCATAGTTTCCTGCACAACGGCGCCACGGGTGCATGAAATGATTACAGGTCTACTTTTAATCGCGCCAAGAAAATTGCATCGAAAACGCAGAAAAGACCTGCAATGACTTCGCTCTTTCTGTAGTGTCCGTTAATACTAATGGCGTTAAGGGTACTGACATGCTGCCTAATTTGTTGCTTCAAAACAGTCCCTTAATACTGTTGACTGCTAAAAATAATCGACTCAGTCCAGTAGCATATATAAACGAAATATATCTACAGTATTAGCACGAAATTCATCTTTCAATGGATAGTCTATTCGCGTTTTCTTCACAATTTTTGAATCAAACTGTAGAAAAATGACCCCATCTATGACGTACTTGATTTTTTCCTATATAGCTACCATGCCACTCCAAAATAAAACGTAACAATATATTCAGCTTTGTTAGTTAGATGAAAAAAAAAACACGTACAGCGTGTATTTTTTTTTTTTCACGCAAACAAGAAAGTGACATTAAAGACGAAGTTTAAAGATCACTGCAGAAGGCAAGTTTTTTTTAGTTTACCTAAGTTATGAATTCCAAGCGCGTTACTTGTGTAAACATAGAAGTGTTTATTTTTTGTTAAATTAAACTTTTGCTTACATTTCACATAAGAATTATAATATTTGAGTATATAAGACTTCCAAACGACATAAATGTTTATTTACGTCGCTGTGTGGAAAATTCATTGCCATTTAATTCAGTCCGATCGTATAATTGCCTAACATAATGTAGAACAATTAAATATTCTTCTTGTGATTTTTTGCGTTCCTTGGCTACTGACTACCTGATGAGTGAGTTTCGAAGTGTGGAAGGGGGAGTGAGTGAAGAGATTTGGGCGGCTCTTAACAGCGAGGTCTTGAGAGCCGACGAGGGTGATTGAGGTGAGTATGGGGCAGCGCCAAAATGAAAGGGCGGAGGAAACGATGGATCCCGAGAAAATCCGCCAACCAGCGGCATCGTCCGTCACGATTATCATAAGTGAAAGTCCGGGAGTGGCCTGACCGGGGTTGAACCAGGTTCGCTGTTATGGGAGGCGAGCAGGCTAACCGCTCAGNGGGGGGGGGGGGTAGTCCAGCGGCAACACCATGGACATACGACAGTATTAAGCCTATAATATCGCGTGAAGAATTACAAAACATAACATTTTCTGGCAACTTTCTTCAAACCGTCGTTGGTATATTTATGCGTTTTCCTACATTACACCTCTTCATTACGAAAATCATTTTTACATTTACATTTGAACGTATAATAATACAAAGTACTACAGGAAGCGCTTAGTTTTATTTCAAATTTAAAAATAGTGTTTGCCCTTAAAAGCCATTTGTATTGTGTATCAGCAGAAATTTTCAATTCATAAAAGCTTGTAAAATTATTGNTATTTATGCGTTTTCCTACATTACACCTCTTCATTACGAAAATCATTTTTACATTTACATTTGAACGTATAATAATAATACAAAGTACTACAGGAAGCGCTTAGTTTTATTTCAAATTTAAAAATAGTGTTTGCCCTTAAAAGCCATTTGTATTGTGTATCAGCAGAAATGTTCAATTCATAAAAGCTTGTAAAATTATTGAAAATCAAAACTTTATCTTGCAATTTTTTCTGCGCTATATTGTAACTTTGTCGCCAGCATAAAACAAAGAATTTGAGTATATATTTTTCGCAGCATGGAAGCATATGATTTCAAAGTTCTAAAAATGACGTCATATATTTTAAAAAGTGTTAAAGGAAGACTGTATTTTTGTCTTAGTCCTATATTGGTGGCAATATATTCCGTTCGTTGACCGTTTATTTCCAGAAACACAGTGGTCCCAACAAAAAGGCATTTAATAGAAAAGCGGATATCAACGTAACTTTATTAGTTCAAGAAAATTCCAGATGTTCGGCTATTTAATTCCTTTCCTTGTGCAACGATCATTTTTATTATAAATATATCTGCATTGAATTATTGTTCTATATTCATTTCACTGCCCGAACCTCAAGAAACAATTTATAATTTCCCTTTATGAATAAAATTTATTTGCAGATTGACGACCTCTTAGCCGTAGTGTCCGCAGGTAATCCAAAGGTAATCCGCGACTACTTCCTGTTTAGCATTTTCGAGAATATAGTATATAGTGTAACAAACTGTATTAAAGAAGAATTAATTTCAGTTTGAGCGGAGTTCGTGTTAGACCGCCGCACACGCTGAACGCTGGACGTTTTGGTGAGTAAGAACGACGTGTAAAGTAAGATTTTACACTTTCGTGTGTAACGGAAAGTTTGAGTTTAAGCTGCGGCGAGCTTACATTAGATTGTTCTGATACATCACAGAATTTTTTTACTCATGTTATTTTTGAGTGGGCTGCTGGAAATTCGTCGTTTAGTGCATCAAGAGGGCGAACTGTTCCAAACGTGAGCGCTATTTTTTCTCTAGGATTCAGCACCTCAATGTTGGAATTTTTCTTAACCAGTTAACTTCCTAATTTTACCAGCTGTCCTTATAGATATCATGATGACTGAACTAGGACCAGCGGCGACCACTGCTTGAGAACGTCACTTGCAGAACTTAATCTCTTTAAATTAAACAATATTCCTGCAATACATTTTTTATATTTTTATGTAAAGCTTAACGATATAAGTTTACCCCACTTAATATATAATATCATAGTAGTTGCAAAACGGTGAGTTTTGCAAATGTTTCTACGCGAATGATGCCACGAACTGTGTGTAAAATAAACTACTTTTCATTTTTTAATGGTAATATTAATCTCATAATTAAATGCATTAAACTTCGTAATTATAAGGCATCTCTGTCATAGTTAGTACAACTGGCATACATTTGAGGAGATTTAATTGAATTTGCGGATAAAGATATTTTATTGAGTTATTTTATTTTAAAGCGTAGTCTTTAATTTTTATTTCGTTATGAGGCTACTAAACAGAACTTCAAGATTTGTTTCAATAGATTTTTTATTTTAGCCTAGGGATTTAAATACAAACGGAAACTTCTGTACTTTTGTGATTTGACGTCTCAATAAACAATTTTTAAAATCAGTGTTAACTCATTATTTTACACAATTTCGATCACTGGAGAAGCATGAGAAACTTTTCGAAATTACGTGACTACTACACGATAAATAACACAAGGACAAATGTACACCAACGCCCTGCCCGGGGCCTTAAACCCAGATTCAATTCGTACACGACGCGAGCCAGCTGTGTAGTGGAGGTCGGCTGCCTATTCGCACGAAACGCTTGCTGTGGTCTCCAGAAATACGGGACATGTGACGTCCGCCCTCACCCCTCTTTGTCCCGTAAGGCATAACTCACACGACCTTGCTCGGCCGAACCTCCTGTCTGGTTCTAAGTAGCTTGGCAGTCATGCGATATTCACCGAGTTGAAAACTGGTCACACCTAGTTTTAAGAAAACTGCGTATTTATTTCGAGTAATTTTCAAGTTTGTTCCTCACCGATTGCTACGCCAGGGAATATATAACCCTACATAATAAAACGTAATTCTATACGTGTTTTTAAATTAAAAATTCCGCATACATGAGCGATGTACGTTAGGTGCAGTATATAACTTCAAAGAGAATATCCAACAAAATTGAAACTGAAAATGCTTACAGTAAAATGGTTTCCAAAAAAGGCCCACGCTGTACAAGTGAACTGTCAAACAGTTCTTACATCGGGGGTTTTGGAGAGTTTCCCCCGCTGTACTAATATTAATCCTTGTTTACTTATTTTCTAGATTTCTACGCTGTTTCTTCACTGTCGTCTTCTGCAGAAGAGCTATTTGAGCGCTGGCATGCATGAATGTCATTTACTGCTGCTGTTATAGTTTCTGTAAAGGGTCTTGTTTTGTCAATAAAAAATTTTGAAATCTAATCAAAAACAGTTCTTACATTCCCGGTGATAAAACTTATCGGCAAACCAACTTTCAAAAGCGGAACAATATACGACGAATCTCTATCGCTGGTAAAATTAGATCATAACCATATCGTATTTGATAAGCCCATCTACGCTGGCTTCACCACTTGACCTGTCAAAGACTCTCATGTACCGCTTCCACTACGATGTAATGAGGGCACGGTATGGCGGTAACGTGGGTCTGATATACACCGACACAGACTCCTTTGTCATGGAGATCGCCTGCCCCGACTTCTATAGGGACCTCGCCTCAGACCCGGCACCTATGGTCGAGTTCGACACCAGTGCCTACCCTCCCACTCATCCCTGCTACTCGCCCGCCAACGCAAGGGTGATTGGCAAATTTAAGGATGAGTGCGGAGGCAATGATATGATTGAGTATGTCGGGCTGAGGGTGAAACTGTATGCTTATGAGGATAAAGTAGTGAAGCGAGCTTAAGTGATACAGAAGAGCATCGTACAAAATAACATCACCATAGAAGATTAAAACCGAGTATTATTGAACCAGCAAGTAATGAGAGTACAGGTCAACAGCATAAAACTATTAAACCATACATTTGTAATATATGCATATAATAAATAAATATAAAGAAAGTTCAATTAACACCAAATTATTTACCTAGTATATTCACCAACTCATTATTTAGAAAGTCGTGTTATTCAACTTCGAATATTGAATATCTTCAACAATTTATCAACTACTGGGTTCTTGTTAACATTTTCGATTCATCATTTTAATGCAAAATAAATATTAGATTTTGGACGTTCCGCAAATGAACTGGAATATTTTTCATTCCACTGAATGTGCAACATAGCCACACTCGGCATACCGCTTGAAGAAGTTGGCATGGTTTTTACATTAATTATTCTTACTCCCCGACGTAACAATGGTAAAAGAGGTTGAAATGAATATATATATATTTTACATGTCATTCCCCAAGTTCAGTTGAACGTGCATGTAGGTTAACATATCCGAAACTTTGCATTTAACACACATGTAATGCACGTAAGATATATCCACCAGCCGGAAATCCGATGCTGTGTACCGCTTCCCCAACACCAAGTCCGTCAGTAACCTTTACTGAGTATTAACGTTCAGCTTCGCTGTAAGCCCATCCATGATGGCAGCTAGTACTCACGTGCAAGGAAACGAGAGAGAGTAAGCGTGCACGTGGGGCGGTCACGAGTAGTACAGTGGTTTAACCTCAGCGCTGGGTCGGTATATATATTGTGTGCTGTTAGAAAAATGCTATTACTACTGTTCCCACCACTGTGATGGCATGTACCATCATCATCGCACTCCATAGTCCACATCCATAGCAGCAGTGCATTCATGCACAGACATGTCCAGCCTAAGCTGCACGCATCACAGTCGTGTTTGGTTTTATGTACCAATCCTTCAATGCTATTAATGATGGGCAATCGTACACTATCTGCAAATCACATAGTTTTATGTTCGTACCGCAATAAATGCTTAACCATCTCTTCTTCTCCGGACTGGCCATGAAGATCATGCTGTCTGCCTCCATGGTCAACAAATCGGTGAGTACAACATGTATATTATTGTATTCTACATTACCATCAGCCCAATTGAGACCGTGATAGTGTTTTTCGAGCAACATATTCGTTAACTTATTTTCCTTTCGAGTGCCCTCCATGGATACGGAGGTAGAAATGTACATGTTGCTATGCTACCATCTGCATACACTATGCATACGAGCTTAATAAAGAATCCACATGGTGACATGTAGTCCTGAACGTTCGCGAGCATTGTGATAGTAGGATGGTAAATTGACTATACGTGCTAATTTGGTCAGTATTTTAACTACTCTGTCACACACATTGTAGTGACCAGTCTATCGTGGATTATTAAGGCATAGGCCTGTGTGTAGGCTGGGAAATTCACCGAGGCGGTCATTTCAATCCTGCAATCGACTATGCCTGTCTTTACCCTATCATCCTGTTTGCTAACGTCAAACACCACCAGGGGGACAGTGTTAATTAATTCTTCGGGTTCTAGCATAGGTGACCGTGTTTGTCCATAGTATGTTCTCTGAAAGTCAGTGTACATTTTATACAGTACCATATACATACAGTTCGTTTAATCTATGTTTAAATCTCTATATGCATAACAGTCAGATTTGATGAATACCTTAACGTTCTTTATATTCGCATGATCGAATTTCGAGCCGTCTGCATAGAAGGCATTCTATTTGCCCGTCTGAAATGCAACTATTATGAAGCGCGGTTTCTCGCTTGTGAAACTTGTTTTGATATTCCAATTTATTCTCACGGAGCACGGTACACTCGGGTAGCTTTTTAAACTACATGTGCGAAATGCAATATCGATGTTCCTGCCTTTCTTCACATATTTCAAGAATTTCACATGTTCCGACGTTAATACCTGGATATGTGGAAGTAACCATTCGATGGCTCGTATAGTCAGTGAAGTGGCTTCCGGTGCAGCAGTAGTATCCGGGATCGTGCTCGTTTGCGTGTTGGCCAAGAGAAAACTAACTCTGTCTTGGAATTAATCATTATGTACCTGTAGTCTTCAGCAAACCCTTGAAGCATGGTTAGCGGAATACATACTGCCAATTTTCCATTACCGTAGACGGGGATCTTAAAGTCCTGTTCGATCCTCCAGCCCGCCATTTTAGCCGCCGGCAGTTGAAGTGCATCAATGATAGATAATTATTTATTGTGGCTGTAATTCCAACATCTCTCGTCGCATCTACTACACACCCATTCAGCTCGTATGCGATTCTACTTATAATGTGCATTATACCGTTTCTAAAGATTTTGATTTTTACAGGTACAGCACCACCGGCCTTTGTAATCGTTCCTCGGAACCTCAAATATCAATTACATTGCACGGTGCATATATCTTGATTTTGTACCGGGACTTGCACCTCGGACGAGGGTACGCATGGACCTGGCAGATAGGGCATGTATGTGTGGATTTCCGCCTTGTTGATCGCTACTTCGAAGCCTGCCGTCTCGGATACGTTTAATATTTCCACATCCATATTTGTTGACCATCAGTCCGAAACTTCTAAGGAAACACACGTTTTCAGATGTTAATGCACTGGGTACTCGCCTTGCAATGACTTCCGGTTTGGTAAAGTAAGTTGCCTTGATTACCTTAGTACAAGCTCTCTTAAATTTCAGACCTATCTTTGCGTAAATGTAGACTTACTGTTATTTCCTCACCTCGGAAATTAATCAAATGACTGGCTTAGCCTACTATAGAGACGACCACTTTCTGTGCACGCTCTGTCACGACCGGAACATAAATGGGTGTCTTCAATACGTCAACCAGCTGAAAGACTGGAGGTACCATCGCGGAAAATTCGTATTGTGTTTGCTAGGCTCGCCGTTGAGGTATGATCCGGTAACCAAATTACAGTTAATTCTTGTAATGTTTACAGAGAAAATGTTTACTTGCAGGGTGGATTAGTGCATTTTCTTCCCTTCGTACTTCGTGTTCGCGAATACGAGCATTGCAGCAAGCGTGTCGCTTTTTGGGAAGTCTATCTGAGCGGTACAATACATCTCGCTGTGTAGTGTATTAGCGTTACCTCGATGCACCAATTTCACTTCCAGCTCCAGTGCACGCTTAATGTACTCGCCTATATCTTCAATATCATACGAACCTGTGGGTACATGCACCTCGCCTCTCTTACCGTCCTCCTTGACGTAACTATACATAGAATTACTATCATCTATGTTCGGTACAGGGAAGTAGGTTTGAAAATCTCTAAACCCAATGGACCATGCCCCGTCCAAGTTCAGAGGAAGAAATTGCACAGAGTGTAATTCCGAGCTATTGCCTGACACGACCAGGGTTACTAACGCTACTGATGCTTACAAGTTGTGCATCCCCATTAAGTATAGTTTTGTATATACCTACCTTGAAATGAAGCACAGGCATAAGTGACTGCAGTTCTATTCTCATGGCAGTTGCTCTGCTTCATAGTTATAATGTAATCTCATGCCTCTCAAATATGTTTTCAGTTCTGGTGGTGCATATATGTTACCGTATATGTCAAAGTATTCTGCCATATCCCCACGCTTTTAGTATGCGATCCAATCAGTCCCCAGCCCACAGCTGGTATCTAGGTTTACTATACTGGACTCAACTTGTCTCGGACTGTGCGGTAGGCCAGATGAGCATGGCTCGGAAATTGGCTATTTTTAATTTACGAGCAATCTTTTGTATATATATATATATATATATATATATATATATATGTGTGTGTGTGTGTGTGTGTGTGTGTGTGTTTGTGAGTGGGCAACTGGGCAGTTAGTTACCTTAAGACCGCCTCTTTCATTTGGTCCTCAGTTTTCTCTTTCCCTACCACCACCTACGCAGTAAGGTCAAAAATACAATCAGTCACCATTTTTTGTATCTAGCGAGTACTTGCAAATGCCTATTGTGTCGAATCACTTTGGTCTACCACGTATTTTCTTCCTTGGCCATGTTCACCACCAGCACTATACCACTTGCGCCTCTGATAAGACTGTCGAGGACGTCGAGTGCTGGCAGGATGAAGGGAAAGATACCTCTTCGCTTCTTACTACTACTTTGCTAGGTTTCCTCCATATATTCCCACTTTTTTTCCTTCCAAACTGCAAACCCATTCCCCTCTTGACTTTAGATTTCATAATCTTGGACATGCCCCAGGCAACTAGACGTTCACCGAATTTGAACTTGGGTGTCCTAACTATTGACTTGTCTTTTCCTGCGAGAACAGTGTTGGCTGTGTGCCTATCTTCTAACTTACTACTGGTCGCGTAGGCGATGTTGCGTTCCTTGCACACCTCATCCAACGAATTGACAGGGACGTCGCCATGCTTCATTCGCCATGCTAGTCGCATTCCAGACCCACTGTATTTGTAGTCTGGAATGTGTGCCTCGAAAGGAAGGTTGTTGACAGCATATTCACCAGTCTACATCCCTAATTGGTCTTACTCCCACGACACATTACGAAATACTTACGCAACTTGGTTGTCACACTTACTTTATATGTTTGTTTCATGATGTGTGGCTGTACACATCACCCGACATCGAACTTGGCCATCCACATCACCTTACCTTGGACGCTCAGGGAAGCTACCTCACCAGGTCTTGAATGTGGTCCTGATGTCATAAGTACCAGGGGTATACCTGTTCATGTATCCGTTCAATGTAGATCATGCTACAGACCAACACGCTTCCTGTTTGCATCGCCACTGAATGTAAAACTATCTCACACAAAACACACCATGGAAAGCTACTGCCAAACAACTGTGCAAGTTGTCATAGCAGGACCAAGCAAATGTGGAGAGATATGCATGCTTCTGAGCTTGTTGTTGGATTCCAATGTTCTTCGGTTCGAGAACATTTACCTGTACTCTAATCACTACAATAGCCAAAGTACCTATGGCTAGTGCAAATACTTCAAGCTGTAGATGGCCTCTTCCATTTTTCATGTCGCGACAATGAGTAAGTCGTGCCACCAAGTGATACTTTGCCAAACTCTGTGTTTGTTTTCGAAGATGTGGCATGTGAGAAACATTCACCATGCAGCAGTATTTCAGCATGGGCCGCCATGTAGCAGTGGATTCGATTAACCTGTGTCAATCTTATTCATGTATGTGTAAACCACTCCTGCGCGACAATGCTAATTTTCTCGTTCTATTCCGCACGGACGACCTAAATTTATGACATGTTTACTTCGATCATGTTAATAAAGATGACATTTGACAAGTTTAAAAGTATGTACTCCTTTTGCTGGCGAGAACATCACGGTTTCCTTGTAATAGTTAAGGATTTCCTGTCTCATAAGGGATGGTATCATAAGGGATGGTACCATAAGGGATGGTACCATAAGGGATGGTACCATAAGGGATGGTACCATAAGGGATTCGATCAGTTCATAATCGCACATCAGTGAACGGTGAGCTATGCCGTATCCAAGTTCGATGATAGCAGCCTGAAGCGAATGTTGGATAGCTGTATTTCATCTACTGACGATGTAACTGCATTTTCGGAGCGAAACAGGCCAAAAATCTCGGAGGGTCGAAACATGACGGCAAGGTGGCTAATGTGTCCTTTGACTGCAGCATCATTTCAGAGGCTTTGTAACCATTGGCAGTACTGCAGGCCACATCTGCTAACACTGAGACATATCTTCGCACACTGATGGCCTTTATGACTCGGCTCGCTTCTTTAGAGACCGAACACAATGGTGTGGGCAAGCGAATAGCCAGCAGGGTTCCTACAGCTGGGACTACTGAACTGCATGCATTGACTGAGTATGTGCGCAAACTAACCATTTTAAAGCTCGCCACTGTGGAAGACCGTCTGTTCGATACAAATATACCGACTACTAACGTGGATGTGCGGATTGGCACATTGATCGAGAGTGGGTCCAAACTATTTTTTTTTTGCTTCCAGCGATGTGCTCGAGGCTGTGGAAGGCAGGCTATTCAGCAACACGAATGCGACGTCTGCTAAGATGGATGGTTAGATTTATAAATTGGCTGAATTTGTGCACAAACTATCTGCTTTAGGAGACAAGCTCGCACCTGAGGCGGCGAAGCGCCATACTGTAGGAGAGCGAGTTGCTAGCAGGGTTTCTTACTGGCCTGACTACTGAACTAGACGAGCACCTTAATGTGACAACTGAGAGTGCGAGTAAGCTTACTGCTTTAAGTAAGAAGCTAGAGTCTGTGGCCAACATGGAATCGAATTTCGGCACTGTCAGGGAGCGAATAGTCAACAGGGCCCTTACTAGCGTGTCTGCTGAACTAAGTGCACAAGCCCGAGTTTTAGGTGTGATGCTGGCGGATGTGGAAGACCTTATACGCAGTAGGCTTGTTCATGTCCTATCTGACTTGCATTCAAATTATGAGCAATTTGAGACATTCTCAGCTTTTCCGAGATGTGGTCGTCCAGCGGATCTCCAAGTCGGTAGACAATATCACAAAGCTGATTGTACAGACGTACCGAGTCACCCCCTGAATATATATATATATATTATGACCATTCTGATTTCGCTTTCAGTACAATGACTGCTGCCGCCGAGGATTTTCATCGCGTGATCGAAAGTGTGTGCAATAAATATTTACTGGCTAAGCATGCACGCATGACATGGAGCGCGATGCTATATTGTAAAAAGCGTTCCTGCTGATAACATCTTGGATAGATAATTTACAATAAACTTCCCTCACTGCTGCTGAAATGAATACTGAGCCAGACATCGAATCCAGGACTGGGAGGAAGCGCAAGTTACTTCTAGAAGATACTGCGGCTGATGAAGATGGTTTACCTTTAGCTGCATTGAAGCATAGAAAAGACAGACCTATCTTGCGCAGCACGACCATTCGAAATTACATATCATCGTACAAAACGAGATTTAATGATGGAACATATGGTGTTTATAGGTGCAATAAGAAATAGTTCTTGGGAAAAAAACAAATTTTTTCTGCCAAATGATTTGGCAGAGATTGGTAACGAAGCAATGTGTGCGTCTCCAGACCTTTATGAAATGCTGTTTAAATGCGAGTCTGGTGAGTACTCGCGCGAGGCACTTCGGCAGTATAAGTGCTTACTTGCCCTCATGAGTGTGCATTTGTCCGACAATGACTCTTCCAGCAATGCTTATAAGGATGCGACACATCCGAAATTCCGCATTATCGCTGATCTGTTCCTGGAAGTTCTTTTGGCTCTGGGTTGGACGACGCGACGGTCATTTCACAGATGGCGACAGCCCTTTCTCACACCGTCGATGTTTCTTATTGTTATTATGTATACTATCACCTGGGCCTCTTGTCGGGTGACGACATTTCTCTCCATGCTGTGATGCGTGCATGTCTACTGCTCTACGTGTCCTACACTCCCCACTGTGCCGGTGGGCTGCGCGCGTGGAGAGGCAGTGCACGCGCTCTGTGCCGGTGGGCTGCGCGCGTGGAGAGGCAGTGCACGCTCTGTTTTGCTCCACACCGGTGCGCGCATGCTTTTGCCTGTGTTTACTCTGTTTCGCCAAATGTTGGTGTCTTTAAAGATATTTTTTTTAATATTCTCATTTTTTTCTGTTATTATTATCGCTCTGGCATGCAGGCCTCGTGTTAGGTAAGAATGTGTGATAACAAATGCTTTCTTTCGTTTTGTTATTTTAATGCATGTTAGTGTAAGAATTAGCAGATTTGTAAAATATGTACTTTTGTAATAGTTTCATATTTCCACTTAATCGACACATGGATAAAGTGACGAGGCCCATGGTAGTGTTAATTTTACATAAGGCGGAAGAATACATAGCGTGCATACAAGTATATCTTAGCAGGGCTTTCAAAAGTGCTCGGTTTACAGGACTATCTATTTATAATTTGTACAACTAAGCGAAAACCAGCATGGCGGGAAGTAAGAACGTGTTTTGCAAACAACGAACAGTGAAACTGGAGGCAAAGTTGAAATCGTTTGTCTCTTTAGAACACCTCGCATTTTCGAATCCTGTACACAGGCCTTGGTAGAATCTATCGTTCAAGTCGTCGAAACCGCGACATTCTCCTGTCCCTACTAATAAGCCTATGTTTAAAAAGAAAAAAAAGAATTCACTAATAAATATAACATTAACCGTATATCTTCCGATCTCCTCTAGAGTACCACGTTCTCGGGTAATGAGTCACGCCGTGGGCTTGACTCGAACTGTCACCACCTGATCGGCTTCCTCGCCATAAGAAAGTGACCACCGAAATCCCCCACGCAGGCTGACGTCAGCACACAATGACCTCGAGAAACGCACAGTAATTGGTGGGACCGCTGACCGGGGGTTGACGTGTGGTCGCCTCGCGAGTGCTAGAAAGTGGAGAGCGCCGGTGACGAGCGGCCAGCCGTGAATCAGTGCGGGTAACTGTTCCCCGAAGCGGTGCCTGGCAGGTGTCCAGGAAGCTCTGGCCGCCACCGCAGAGGATGTGCTCAAGCTACGACGTGCCGTTAAGGCTCCCGCCTACCTGGCGCTTCAACCACGTGTAAGACTCAGATAAATATGTACTTTTGAAAGCCGTGTTGTAGATCTACTTTCATGCACATTGTGTATTCTTCGACCACATTTAAAGGTAACTTTGCCTTCGGCCTGATCACCCTATTCATGCGTCCATCAAGCGAAACGATGGCATTTTTAGAAAAGTAAATATTTAACAAATATGCCCATTTTACACTAATATACGTTTAAAAAAAGAAAGCAAAATGAATTATTTAAGAATTCACAAATGTTTACTATTCCCGCCACAAGTCCTGGCGGGTGAATGTACGGGGAACAGGGTGCGGTCGTCGAGGGGAGAGGTGGCTGCGCGCGCAGCCTGATGCTGTGCCGAAACATTTTTGTAACATTTTGTATACAGCCGGACCGTTACTAATATCGCCTTTCGACGGCTGGGCCGTGCTGGCGGCCAGAGAGCAAGACTTGCCAACAAAGTTATCAGTGTATTCCCCTAGATCCTCGCTGAATTCCCCCATATTTCATGAAAATCCCCTAAATTAGAAATAAGTACAACTTTATGGGATGCATTTATTTACAGTGTAATTTAACACATGTGCCAAAATACTCTGAATTTATTCATTTATAAACGACGTAAAATTAATTACGTAAAGTAGAGTTAAATTAAGGTAAGAAAGTACCTTTGCACCTCAACACAGTGTAATTAAGAACTACATTTGTACATTGCATGGTTTCTCTAAATAGCAGATTCGTAATTAGCACAGAGCTCCGATTATTTGTGGTTCTACACAGAAACATAAACCATTTTCACCACTTCCTGGGAGTGGTAAAACTGATGAAACATATTTTTCTTTCTCATTATTATTAAGTAGCAAGTAGTTACCGGCGAACTATTCGAAAGTTCTAATGATTAATGGTTCTTTAGTTTGGTTTTTTACTTCAGGCGAAAAATGAAAGCATTTTCAACAGTAGCAGTAGACACCGGCGTTGTTAGCAATTTAACTACAAATTTAATACAATTTGTTAGTATCAAGAAACTCCTTTCCCCTTGAAAAATCTCCTGATCATTTCATGACCTCAAATTTTCCCCCTGATAACCGATTTGCCCTTAAATTTATAGGTAAAATTCCTAAGTTGGCAATACTTGTGGCGCTCACAGTACCAACCACTTGTAATTCAACTTTACGACATGGAAACTTGTTGTTACTAACTACATTGAGCGCATACCAGTCAGTGCGCCTATTAAAATATATGTAGGCAGTGACATTTTTCAAAGGTCAATTTCAAAAGTGCACAATTAATCGTGAACAACTTACCAAAAATTCCAAGCTTTGTTGGTTTTTGCCCATAAAATTCTGGGAAACTGTGATTTTGTTTGTTAGCAGTTATTTGCTTCTAGGGGATGGTGTCACTTTCTGCGAATGTGTGTGTGTATGTATACATATATATATATAATTGTATCGCTACATTACACAAAGATAGTTTTTCTTTCGTATTATTCACGATGAAAACTGAGTAGGTACTAAACGAGTACTTATCAGAAAGTAGTTTTAACCTAAAATTATAATATCATTAATTAAACTGTGGAATAGCTATAACGCAAAAATCAAGTTGTTATATGTACAATTTTCGCTGATTTTTATTACTTAGTAGTTTGGAAATACGTGATACCGCAATTGCAGTAATATTCTTGACGGCACGATTTATGGCCGACGTGTAGACGTGTACAGAATGGCCATCTTTGACAGTATTTCATGCCGTGAATAAAATATCGCTTCTTATATTAAATTAAAAATAATAGGTGTAAATAAAAAATACGTTTGTATTTTCCTTTAAACCTTTGGAATTTACGTCAAAACTATTTAATATATTTTATATGTAACTACTTCATCTAAAATGCAAACATTCTTATGAATACATATAATATACACATATAGTCGAGATTATTACAATAAACAAATGCTTATTGTACTCACAATAATCATTTCACAAAGCAATTTGGTGAAATACGTATTCATAAAATACGTATTTTATCATACTACAATGTTTGTTAAATAACAATTTCCCATCATATTTGTTTTATATTGTTTATTTCAAATTTTAAACGCTCCTCTAACAACTTGCGGGAATAATCACTATTTATTTTACGACTTCGTGGACTTTTAGTTTTTGAATAATGATAACACGAAAATAATAGTAGCATGGCGTGCTAGATAGTTGAATGTCGTGGTGTTCCGACTAAGAACGAATTGGAACACGGCCTCAGACGTCTCTTCTGTACATGAAATTGATCGTGAACCGACCTTTACTGCACACGCGCGTTTCCACCTATCTTTTTTCAACATAAAGCCCCAACCTAACAGAACACCAAAACTAGCATAGGATAGCGGGCGAATACGTGTTTTAACAGTTTAAACTAACCTCACCTAAAGTAAACTATAATACAAGTAGAATGAGTGTTTCTGCAGTTTAAACTAACATAGGATAGTAGGCAAATAAGTACATACGCATGCGAATTAGTCACGGCTCCGACCGTCCACAGACGCTTATGTCCACACACGCCTGGTTCTGTTTACCATAAAGATGGGCAAAACAGTGATTTACTAATAACAACTCGTGACTGTGAACGCTACATTTTCATACGTGTGAAACACACCTGCTACTTTTCACAGTTTGTGATGGCGTGATTCCTGTATACTTTCGTGTCAGTAGTAGTAATTTGCTAACAACTTATATTGTTATACGCATGTTTATTTTTTTACTTATGAACTACTGCGTTGGTGGCAACGAGACTTGCCCTCGACATGGAAGGAAGCAGAAAGCGTTGGCGGCTAAAAATTTAGCTCTTACTCTTTAGCACGAGATGAAAAGGTATATGGGAAAGTTTGCCAGTTCTATAAATGTAGTAGTAATCTAACTGATGTTACAAACTAATACACCTGAGTAGTTAGAAATAATATGTTTACGCTAACCTGGATGCTGGATGCAGAGCTGCGGCACCATGGCAGCCATCTTGGATGACGTCACGCCGAAACCTCCTGCTCTGTCATTCCTCGTAAGCAGTGGCCATCTTGGATTTCGCTTTTTCCGATGCATGCTTCAGGCCACTATGACCGAACTCGGATAAGGCGTAGCTCTTCGTTCACTCATGTATGATAATGAACTGATCGAATCCCCTATGGTACCTTCCCTTATGTAGCGGGAAATCCTTAGCTATCATAAGGAAACCACCAGGTTCTCGCCAGCAACATGAGCACATACTTTTAAATCCATCAAAAGGCATATCAGTATTAACATGATCGGAGGAAACATGTCATAAATTCACGTCATCCATGCAGAATAGATTTAAGAAATTAGCATTGTCGCTCAGGAGTTGTTTAGGCATATGTGATTAAGTTTGACACAGGTAAATCGAATCCATTGCTACATGACGACACATGCATAAATACTGCTGCATAGTCGACTGCTTCTCACAAGCAACATCGTTGAAAACAAAAACATAGTATGGCAAAGTATTACCTGGTGGTACAGCTTCTGCATTGTCTCGACATGGAAAATAGCGTAGGCCATCTACAGCTTGAAATATTCGTGCTAGCTGTAGGTACTTTGGCTGTTGTAGGGATTTAGAGTACAGGTAAATGTTCTCAAACCGAAGATCATTGGGCTCCTCCAACAAGCTCTGAAGCACACACGTCTTTCTACAGTTGCTTGGTCCTACTATGATACCTCGCACAGTGTTTCGCAGCAGCATCCATGATGTGATTCGTGGGAGATAGTTTCTTCATCTGGTGATGCCCATAAATTACCAAAGCTGTCAAAGTATTCTGCTGTATCTCCACAATACACTGTCCAATGAGTCCCTGGCCAGAGGCTGATATCTAGGTTTAACATACTACACTCAACTCGTCTCGGGTTGCGTGGTAGGCGTATGTGCATACACATGCCTAGGAAATAGGTTAATTTTAATTTGTGGGCAAATTTTAGTATGTCTATTTTTGTGAGTGGACTACGACTTCCTTGTTTATCGAGGCTAATATCCCAAGAGGGGTGGCCCAGTGCATCAGTCATCATGCAGTGGCAAAAAATAAGGATGTACCTGCCATGTACGATGCCAGTAGACTGTCTACCTACCTCCGGTATGTAGATGCAAATAATTTATATGGATGGAAAATGTCCCTATTGTTGTCATACATCAATTTCAAATGGGCATGTATGGATATTGATGTTATATCTGTGCGGGACGACAGAAATGCAGTCTTCATATTACATGTAGATGTAGAATATGCTACAGCACTCCACGAGGACCATGAAGATCTTCCGACCCTGTCGGTGTACGAGTGCCCCCTGGGTCCAAACAATCCAAGCTCATGGCTACCCTTGAGGGGAAAAATAATTTTATTTTTCACTATGTAAACCTCAAGCAGGCATTGTGTCATGGGTATGACTGAAGGCGATACATCGAGTACTGCAATTCAACCAGAAGGCATGGCTGAAACCATATATTGACATGAATATGGAAAAATGCATGGCAGCCACGAATGCCTTCGAGAAGGACTTTCACAAGCTGATGAACAACGCTACATATTGTAAGCTCATGGAGAATAAACGTAAATGCCAGTGCATGGAACTTGTATGCACCGAACTGCATGCGAAGTAACGCATCTCAAAAGCAGCTTAGAAATGCAGAACTATATAAGATGAATATCTATCAATGGTTAAATTAGATCGTGAACATATTACATTTGATAAGCACATCTATGCTTGCTTCACCATACTTGACCTGATGAAGACTTTCATGTATTGCTTCCACTATGTCATGCAGGCATTGTATGGCAGTAACATTGGCCTAATATATATGGACACCGACTCCTTTGTGTTGGAAATCTATAGTCCTGACTTCTACAGGGACCTCGCCTCAAACCTGGCACTTATTGCCGAATTCGACACTAGTGCCTACCCTCCCACTGATCCCTGCTACTCGCCCGCCAATACAAGGGTGATTGGCAAATTCAAGAATGAGTGTGTAGATAATGATATGTTGGTGTTCGTCGGACTTAGGGCGAAGCTATATGGATATAGATGCACAAATAAGGTAGTGAAGCGAGCCAAGGAAATACAGAAGAGTGCCGTGCAAAATACCATCACCTTAGACGATTATAAATGCATATTATTGATACAGCAAGTAATAAGAGTACAGTCAACAGCATTAAGTCGCACCATCATGAGGTGTATATACAATATACTGACAAACTGGCCCCTTCGTGGATGGATGGCAAACGGCAAATATGTGATGATGGGGTACATACATTCCCTTATGGTCATCATGGGTGATGTTCTGTAAATGCACCTCTGGGACAGGCATGTATCATGTTTGTGTCCCCGGAAGAGCAACAGGGGTCGGGATGCATAGTAGGAGGCAGTTCCTCGCCCCGGGCTTGTCGAAACTGAAACACTTCCATTCCCGTTATCCACAAAGAATGATATGTTTGTGTGTTGGTTTGTTCAATTTATGTTTTTTTCCAGCAGCGTACTACAGGATGAGTATAAAAGAATACCCCAACTTCAAAGGTATATAATATCAAAACCAAACAACAAACAACCTTGGTTGACCAATCAAATGAACCGTGGAACAGTGAAGTTTTTTTACCATATATTCATAACTGTTCAATGTGACCACCACGAGCGGCCCGAACGACATCTACGCAATAATCAAACTCGTTCCACACTCTTGTCAGTATGTCCGGTGTTAGGGTTTGGATGCCGTCCGTAATTCTCATTTTGAGATCGTCAATGTTAGCCTGCAATGGTGGACGAAACACTTGATCCTTTATGTACCCCCATAGAAAGAAATCGCACGTGGTAAGATCTGGGCATCTTGGGGGCTAGTGATGAAGAGCCAGGTCACCAGCTGCTCCTCGATGCGAAAGGCCAAAAAAAGTCATGAACTGTCTTTCTTTAGCCCAGTATCCTGCGAGAAGTCTAGCTTTTTACACGCAAACAACCACTGAGATTTTATATTATTTACACACGCTTTGCATTTTATGAACTGATTTTACAAAATAACATTTTTCTGGGTGCCAATCATTCAAATGAAAAATATATTTCAAAGATATGTGGATGTAAAACTTTTCTATTATTTTTTGTTAACTTACAGTTAAATTGTAATAATGATTTTGAATTATCTCCAAATAGTTGTTGAGTGCACTGTACAATTTTGCAATTATTATGTTATCTTGTATTCACATTACTGTCATGCCTGGAAGTTATACGCATTCATTTCATTATAAATCACATTTATTATGACAAGTGTCCTGCTTCATGTTTTAAAACATTTGGTCACCCTAATATAATACACAGATGCGTATCTTTTTTTTGTACAAACAGTCTACCCTCGATGTCGCGCTGTATAATTTTGCTCGGAGGCTGAACGCGCACACAGAATTATTCCAAACATCCCGTATCACGTGTCTCACCTAAGTTTTTCAGAAATTCGCTTTGCCAGATGTTCGTCGATGGTACCTCAATTGACAAGTTCCAATGTTGAAATCCCAGGCCGTCTGTAGATGAGTCTGACGTTTTTAGTGATTAAGATTACGCATTGATCAATATTTAAGCCGTCTCTCTAGAAGCCGGAAAGCTTTTTAAACAGGGTTGGAGGGGAGTAACGAGCAGTGCCACTTGTTTTCCGCGAAAAGATTTACCTAGAGGCTAGACTTCAATGTTGTATTTGCACAGTTGTAGTCTTCGTTTGACTATTGGCCGCTCGTCTTTGTGTGAAGACAGCCTGTTACACGAGTGAGCCAAGCAGAATTAGGTTTCTCCGATACTGACCGTCCGTGATTCGCGGGCAGACAGCTAAGACGCATCAAAATTCAAATAATCCAATCACGAACGTGGTTCTGAACTGTAGTGTTTTGGAACACAACTTGTCCTAAAATCTTTTCGCGAAAAAGAGGTGCCCCTAGTAATGAGGCTTTAGAGAACACCAAATTTACAGATAATAGTTTTATACACTCTAAATTCGAGTCAGTGGAAAACCACTGATTCGCAGTGAAATTCAACTACTCGAATCAGTGAAAATGGCTCCACTTAGAATCAGTGGAAAGCCACTGGTTCTTTCAGTGAAACCATTTCTCTGTTTGAATAAGTGGCGTAAAACAAATCCACTGATTGAATAAGTGACGGCCAACTCCGAGCGGAAAATTAAATATTGTTTTTCTTGAATTTAGGTAAATCATTACGTTATAAACATATTTCCGATAATCACTACTTATATTGCGCAATTCACTGTAATTTAAAAAAAGTGCATTGATATCTGTGGGTCGTCAGAATTGAACCTGCGCCATCCCCACTACGCTTTTAGATCGTTACCTTACCAACTGAGCTATTAAGTCAACGCTGGTAATGAAGGGGATATGTTTGTATCATACTTATTTATCGAAAGTAAGTAGTTCTAAATTGTATGCCCTTTCTTTTCATTTTTAGTTCAATTGATAACATTAGGACTGTTAACACAAGTAGTACGTATGAGTGGACTTACTTCACCACAGTTCATGCAGTTCAAACCTTCAAACCCAGCGGTATGACGATTATGTGAAAACGAAATGAAATACGTAAAAACGGAATGAAAGACTGAATGTTCATGTTACCTCGTAAAATGTTATTATAGTTTGTCTCATGTAAGTTGGCGAGATGCTGACAGTTCGACGAAAGTAGCGCCAATGTTAACTTTTCGTTTGTGTATCCTTTCGCCATCAGCTGGTTCGTTAAGTGGAGGCTGTATTTTTCATCAACACGCTGTCAGCTAATCCACTTGCCATTGTACTGTAATGCTAAACACATTTTAAGATATTTTAGACTGACATCTGCCAAAAAAAATTAGTAGGTTATAAAAGTAAAAATATAAAACCTTGAAAAAATTAAATATTTGCTAACGCTTTTTTAATTTGCCCGAGACAGTGAATTTGGGTTAACATTTGTGAGACAGTAGTTGTAGCTATTATCACACTTTGGACGTTATAGCTAATATATTCGAGTTGGAAATATGTGACGCGGAATAACGTTAGAATGGCTTAAAAACTATTCACGCGTGTCCCACTTTCTTCGTTAACACGGGAACAATAAATCGGTTTTCGGGAGAACAATATGGCGTATAATTGAAGTAGACTAACGATTACCGGCAGAATAGAAATTACTAGTACTCAAAATCGCTGTACACAAAATAAATGTTACTTTAAAAATTATGCAGATCTCACGTAAAAATAAAACTATTGGTGTATGTTCGAAATATGTTAGCATGGAAGCTTTCTTCTCTGGCTGGTAATGCTTCGGGAAAGAAATGGTAGTTGGCGCGCACGCCATGAAAGCGGGAAGAGAGTCGTTTCCTTTGATCAATAGATAGCGTCCTTTTAAAAGTTGACTTTTCTTCTTTTACTGCCTCGGAACGACACGAATTTGAAATATATTTCGTCAAATTATTATAAAAAATAATTCAACAATATTATGCAATATTTCTGTGTGCTTTTGGAATTAATATCAAGCACTTATGCAAAGCATATTTGGAGAGGGGTGATACGACGTGAAAAAGGTTTTTGAAGTTGTGTTTCATTTGGATACGGATAATTTATTGGTCATTTCATTTTGAACACTTATGCATTACTACATTATCACGAAGTTTAGTTTGTAATACTAACAACCACGGTTTTGTGATCTCGTAAAATAGAATGTATTAATTAATCTAGGAAGTCTTTCGTATCGCGTATTTTCTGCTAGTCTAATGTGCGTTGGCAGTGCACTTAGAATAGCCAACGTAATATTAACTTTTGTTCGTTCGTGCATCAGCTGATACAGGATTTTTTAAATGGCACTTTGAGAAACTCACATTTTAGACAGTATTTTTATTGGTTTTATTAGTTTATGGGTTATTTCATTTGATACACACAGTTAACTAATCAATCAGACAAAAAACAAACCACTTAAAAACAGTGAATAAAATGGTTGACGAATCGGTGGGAAATGTCACTGAATCATTAAGTGAAGGAAAAATGGCATTTTACACTAATTCATCAGTTAAATTCACTGAAGTGACTGTTGAATCAGTCAGGTACTGTTAACTGATTTAAATATTGAATTCTCACTGATTCAGAGAGAAGTGTACGTTCACTCCATCGTGGGTATAAACGGCAGGACCACAAAGGCACCGCCTCACATTATTTTGTAGACGGCAAATAACATAAATTAGAAAGTCTGATGCTGGGATCACGATAGCGTGGCAGACGCAACGCGAGTAAAATAATTTTTTAGCCAATCAGCATTGAGACTTGTGTGACTTAAAAGCGACAAAAATTACACGCGCGACAAGATTTACGAATAAAAAAAATTATCTATTGTATTCGCGTCGCGGACGTGACAGGTCTGTAAATATATTTAACCCTCCATCTTCATGGTGTTAAAAGTTCTTTTCTACGTGATTATCCACCACATTAGTAAACAAAGGAACGCAATTTACGCCTAGGTATAATTACGACCATATTTTCACGTATAGAATATCAACGAGAATGGAAAGAAATTGTTGAGTAAACAGAAAAGTAAAGAAAACAATGCAAACACTAATGGCTGTCGTGCAAGTGTTTGTTAGTATGTAGTGCAGTGGAGTGTGGGGAACTGTTGCAAGGCAAGCTGGCGTTAGCTGTGCGCTGTACCCTGTAGCTTGCTAGTGTACACTTCCACCACTTAAACATAGTTGGTCAGCTGACGCCAGAGGACGCGTGTAAAGTGTCCCTCGCTGCTCGCTTGTGAGTGTTTGGAATGCACTCAGTTTCCCTAGGCTGTATGGTGGTTTCTGGCTCATTTTGCGTGCACCAAGAATGTACAGTAGCGGTCAAGCACCAGCTAACCTTGCAACACTTCACCACACGCCACTGTTATAGTAGCAAGAAAAAAAAAATATATATATATATATATATATTTAGTGTTGGTCGTGAGGTGGTAAAACTAGTGTTCACATCAACGCGAATGTTTGTTGTGTCGCACCCTTCGCGTCGCACCTGTCACGTATTTGTGATCTCAGCATGATAGGGAGAGCGCTATTGCTGGTCAACCGCTGGTCCAAATCCTTGAGTACTTCACCGACTTGTTTATGCAATGCACACAGCCATTGGATGTTCCTAATGCTGTCGTTTTCGTGCCAATCTCTTCGCGATATACGATATTTCGATAGGGCTCGTACTTTGCAACCCTGGTGCTGCAGAACTGATACATTATCGATCATCTTTCCCGTGGCATTCTCTTTTCAGTAGCAAGTTTGGCAAATACCCCTCAAACAACCTGAAATAACAGTGTTAAGCTGATTTATACTTTCTAAGTTAATGTAAACTCTTAAGAAGTGCGATATCATCAATGCTTTCGTAAAATCGGCCTAGGTTTCTGACTTTTTACAAGTGCTACACTGCGTGCCTACTTTCCGTTCTAGCTAGATAAGTATCGATTATTTCAAAGTGGTTTGGAGCCCGTTATTATTAAGTCGTCTCGACGTTTCAAGCCTTTCTTAACACAAACCCACGACTATTTTTTTTTTTGAGAGAAAAATGTATTTTCCTTTAACAAGAACAATTCATAAGAAAGCTATCGTCCAATTAGCACGTTCCGAAAGGTTATCGAAAATGGCATATCGCACGGCCGGCCATCTGCTTTGGACGCACTGATGTTCCAGCGCGTTCCTCCGCGCCAGCGCAAACAGGTTTGTTATGTAACGGAACAGCTTCGTGCGACGGTGTTTATCCTCTCTCGCGGTCTATTACATGCGTGAACAAAGTACAGCGACAGTAATAACACAAAAGGAAAAGGTAATAATAATTATTGTTATTTTTATTTTCATTACATTTACTTATTTAACGATTAATCGCCTACCAACACAGGAGACAACTAAACATAACACAACATAAAAACTGAGAAAACAGAAACTAAACAAAAACAAATACAATTGGTAACTATTAACCTCATTAATGAAAAATAAACAACTAAAAAGAATATATAACATACATAAAATCACTTCCCTGCAAATATTTTAAATACAAAAAACACACATAAACATATATAATTTTACATAAATCATGAAAACAAAGAAAAACAATAACTATAGTATATAAAAAATTACAATAATGCATAAACACTAATAAAGACAAACGATAGGCAAATCACATTTACATACAGTTACATCGCTAGACACGTATAAACATGAATAAGAATAAAAGAGCAATAATAATTACATAAACCGTATGTGTGAATGTAACTGTATACGAATATATATAAAAAGAACAATTATAATAATAACGTCTATATTATTGGCGCAGTCGACGCGTTACCACCGTTTATTACTATGTATCATGAAATTTAAACATACGGTACGTACTGATTTAGTCAGCATGATATATTATAATAAAATAATAAATTGATGCACAATAAGAATGGGCATATTTGCCGGAATGATATGAAAGCAAAAATATTAAATACCCGAACAACTCTACAATGGTTATCAAAACTAACAAAGCGCAGTGTAGAAACCAAAACAAACATTGCAAATTACAATAAGTTGTGATGTAATTAATTCATGAAATGAAAACAACGGACTTAAAAAATAACAAAATTTATTCATAAAATTCAGGATTCTCGAAACAGTGACGTGAATTTTAATTTTAATACTTATATTTATCATGGCTACAGTGGCGTAACTACGGGAGGGGGGTTGGGAAGGGGTTGTATCAAGGTGATCAATCACCCCTCAGAGGCCAAAGTCATAGGGGAATTTGCCTACCCCTCAATGGGTGGTACTTAGACCTCTCAAAATAATTCTGATTATTCTTCTGTGTCCTCAGTCTAGAACCGACCAACCAGACTACAACCAGTGCCACAACAGCTTGAGCGTGGTCGAGTTCGAATTCATGCAGCCACTTTTATTTCTGCTTAGAATTTTTTTCCGAACTCATCAGATACACAAGTTACTGAAAAATGAGATGGTCAGGGGGCAGGGGACTACCTTTCAGGGAGCCATTAGACGTTAAAAGTGAGAGACCGCTTGTTTAATAGCATTAACCGAATATACTTTAGCAATGTGATCAACATAATTTTCACTTCGTATCTTTATTTAAATTACTGCAATGGTTATAACACGAAAGTGTATTGTTCGAAAATAACTGAATTTGGTAATAGATCTAAGGAAGACACAACATTGTCAATTAAAGTGCTTACACACGTGAAGGGCAAGTCTCATTGCCATAAACTCAAAATATTTCAGTACGAAACAAGAAGTTAACTAATTATCCTACTTTCCTCTACATGGGTGCAAATAAATTTTTGTGAAATTCTTAAAAACTTAGATGGCAGGTAGGCGTTGACGTCTCATTGACAGCAATATCATTAAAGATGAAACCAGACACATGTGAAACAATATCAAGACAACTGAAATACACGAGTGACTTTCCCGGGATTCAAATTCAGAAAAACTCGTAAAATTAAGTTAGCGTGCAATCAACTGGATCACGGAGGTGAGATTCTGAGCATCAACTTCGGATGTAATCAGTTTAATGTTCTGAATAATACTGTTCACTAACCTGAACTATTTACACGGCCATAATTTTGAAAATAAGTGTCTGAGTCACTAAATACCTGCAAGTTTACTTGCCTACAATAACGCCAATTGTGTGAAAAATTTGGTGGAAATTGGTTGAATAGTCTCCGAGATAGGGCATACAAACTTAATTTTTTTAAACAGAGATATCTTATAAAAACTGCCTAAAAATTGTTTTTGTATAGAATGTTTCTTATAGAAACCATCACCATTAAAAGGTTGATTGAATTTGGTTAAATTGTTAAATAGATGTGCCAAACATATCTAACTATTTATATTGCCGCCACTTCCAAACTCAATGTCTGGCCCCATTTAAGTCATGTAACTTTACATGGATTCTGAAGTTGTACAAAATTTGGTGGAAATTTGTTGAATTGTTCCGGAAATATGGCAAAATGTCCCTTTTACTCACGTTATACTATTTAGAAAAAAATCATGTAAAATAAGATCTCTGTATGCATAAATGATGCTTCTAATTAATACTGTTTGCGTACAAAATTTGGTTGAATTTTGTTGAAAAGTTTCATAGACATAACAAATTACTCTTAATTACCTATTTATAGAAACTCCATTAAAACATGCCTGACGCGCTTTAAATGGTCACCATTTTAAAAGTAAGTGCAAGGCGTGGTATAAAATTATTAAAGCCAGGTATCCTTGCTCAGTACTACTATATGTGTACCGAGTTTAGTGAAATTATGTTCACGCGTTCAAAAATTGAAAAAGGGGACACCACACGCGCTCACACACACATCAGACACACACATGCATACACACATACATACTTACACACATATACACAGACAGGAAAGTGATCTCATAAGCCTTTCTTTCATTCGGAAAGTATGCTAAAAACGAACATGTGAATTCCTTCGTCCCAACATAGGTGGTGCTTGTGAATGGATCGCAGTTAACCACTCGTAACGAACCTCTAGCAACAAATGTCGAGCTAAGACTTGTTCTCAAAAAAGAACAAATAGCTTTCCATCTCGGACTAGAAATGCGCATCGAAAGCTAGATCATCGTTTGCACGCAAATCCATCTAATCACGAAGTTTTAATAATTGTAAACGATTAATCATCTCTAAATAATCGATTACTCATTAGTCGATAACAATAGTGCCATGTTCTTTGTAGTTTTCAGAGAATATTGGTAAAATCCACACACACACACTTATATAAAAAAGACCATTAGCACATCTTTGAAAAAAAAATCATGGTCATACCTCCAGCCAAATATAAATAACAGTTTTCCTGAAAATAAAGATTATATTTTCATATCAAAATTAAAATTAACATCTCTGGATGACAGCTACTGTCAATTTCCCTCTTCAATTTGTAACTTGTTCACTAAAATAAGCATGTTTACAAAATTTCAATGCGAAACACAAGCTTGCAAACAGCATTGGAGGGCGAGAATAATCGTTTAAATAATAAACTTTATAGTTACTGTTTTGGCCGGAGCAAGTAAATAATCAAAATTTGAGCCAATGTAATTTCTTTATTTAGGCCTACCGCCAACTTAAAAGTGACTTTTTTTTGTAATATCAGCGCACAGTGCGGCAGAAATTTTCGGGGTACCCGCCATTTGGCCAAATAATTTTAGACCAAGTGACTATAGGCCAAATAATTGTAGGCCAATGACATTAGGACAAATAATTTTAGATCAAGTGGCTTTAGGCCCAATAATTTTAGGCCACGTGAGTTTAAGACAGGTAACTTTAGGCTAAATAAATTTAGGCCAAATTACTTTAGGAAAAATAATTTTAGGTCAAGTGACGGTTCTGAAACTGTTTAGGCCTAATGACGCGCGCCCAATTTTCGCTGTGTAAGGGCTCTGCCCTTCAAGTCTGCAGCCACGGAGTTTAAATGGGAGATCAGTGTAAAAGAAATCCCTTATCAGTGCATCAATTTTTAAGATAACTTTCCAAAGAAAAAATATGCAACACAACTTCCTCATAAAATGCTGTTAGGTTAAAACAATAAAAAATAAACATATCTTTTGTTTGTAAAATAAATATTTTAATGTTAAATTTTATAAAAAATATTAAACATCAATATTGGCAATATTTTTTAACGTGTCGATATTCCTTAAAAAATTCTATGTAGAGTACTTTTTGTTTGAAATGGTTATCTTTAAAATTGATGCGTTGAGGAGGAATTTATTTAACATGTGGTTGCAGGTCTGGCAGGCAGCACCCTCAACTATACTAAATTAGGCCTACTAAATAGTCGATTGTAAGACGGCGTTCGTGCGAGGTACACAAGAGGTGTTCGTGTGATGCATAGTAGAGATGGGCGTTATTTAACGCAACCGCTATAATAAACTGTTACTATTTGGTAATGTGTTACACAAGTAAAACGTTCCATTGTTTAAACCGTTATTTTTATACCATGTTGGTTTGCCTCATTTAAACCAACGTTTGACTACTACGCGTGCGTAAAAATTATTTTTTTGGAACGTCTGGTTAGTGAATGTTCAACTTCCGCCACCACACCAGGCAATTACACACTATGGATGCGTAAAAGTTGTTTTTTGGAACGTTTCGGTTTGCAACTGTGCGCATGCGTAAAATTTATTCTTCAGAACGTCTCGGCTTGTAACTGTGCGCATGTGTAAAATTTATTTCTTAGAAAGTCAAGCTTTGGAACAGTGAACAACGTAATCGTTATTTATTGTAACGTCGGGACAGGCGAGAAATGTTTCACAGTAACCTGTTATAAAAATGACATGTTACTGGGACGTGTTACTTACACGGAACTGGAACGATGGAAATCGTTACATGAAAGTAAATATTTGTACCATCCCTAACATAGATTAAAGATGAGGTAGACCGCTTATTTGTCTTCTGCGCATGTATCCACAATTGACCTACCCCAAAGGAACACAATTGTCAAAGTCACATGGTCAACAGTGATTAACGTGTTTGTTTATATCTTATTTTTTTATTACAAGCATTATTATATGAGTAAAATACTTCTACCAATTTAAATGTAATCAAACTGCACCCAGGGCAAGGTGACACCCTCCTAGTGACGGTCTTTCCAGCTGGGACCCGTAGGTGACCGGCATCCCCGGACATGGCAGAAATGAGCGGCGCTGGAATGCAAGGGCGGGGGAAGCGGGCAAGCGGCATCGTCTAGCACGATTCCCACATGCGAAAATCCGGGAGTGAACCGCCGGGAATCGAACCCGGATCGCCGTGGTGGGAGGTGAGCTTCCTGGACACTACGCCACCGCTGCCCCACTGCATTACAAATCGGTTAGAGGAAGTATACATACATCTCAAAGCATTTGTTTACAAATCAGTTTTCCAACCTAAAATCCAAACCATATCACCGGTTTCGCAAGTCGTATTGGCAGAAAAGCAGTTGAAAGTTGGGACACGGAGATTGGTCGCAGTCAGCGAGGTCCTAGTCTTCAGTCCGTGATCCCTAATGCACAGTGTGGCACGCAAGGCGACGCTGAGCGCAGCACAGGCAGAGAACGAGCAGAGCGGCGATGGCGCCAAGCAGCGCGGTGCAGCGAGGCGATGCGGCGATGGCCCAGATGGAGGGTCGGCATGGGCGGGGCTCGTCTTCCCTAACACGGGTCTGCCGCGCGGGAACCGGCCGGCCGCGCCGCCCTCCATGTAAGGCGAACCCGGCTCGCGTCACGCCGCCGCCGCGCGGCGCGGTGCGGGGTCGCTCCACTCCTCCAGGTAAACACCTTCTTCTGCACTCGCATGCTACTCCCGTGTGCCCGTCCTCGCACACCAAGGAACCTCCCCAGCTGACGGCACCAGTCGTTATAGGCTCTTCACACTTCCTACCACTTTTCAGACCCTAGTTACTTTTTTATTCCAGCCATTTTTTACCCTTCAACCACCTTTTTAAATAAGTATTGTCATGTAAGTAATGAACACCGTGTGTAGATTCCACCGCACTCGGAAGTTAACGTTTAAGGCTAAAAAACAAAAAATATTTATTGACTACTAGCTAACCCTGCCACGCGTTGCTGTGGCATAAACAATTTTGGTTCTATTCATTTCTGTGAAATTAATTGAAAGAAGTATATGTATTTTAAAAATCTTTATTATTGAAGTACTTGTTTGTATACAATGTTTTTAGTTTTACCATCTTCCGTACGTATGAATAAGTTGTGTGGTTTTCCTACTCTAGAACACGACACATACAATTGGCCGTGCGAAAAACATTCTGTTTCTAAATCTATTCCGCACATTTGCAATGACTGCCCTTGAGCTTTATTTATTGCCATTGTAAATGCCAATCTGACTGGAAACAATGTATTTTTAAGGAGAAAGGAAATTTCTGATGGAATAAATGGAATTCCGGGAAGAAGCACATAGTCTCCTTTGAAAGCACTTTTCAAGATGGTAGCTTCTATAGTATTGCCCATCTTTTTTTTTATTGCAAGGCGTGTGCCGTTGCAAAGTTTTGGTGGATTGATGTAACGAAGTAAAATGACTGGCACTCCTATTTTCAATTTTAATATATGTGGAGGCAATCCTGGAACATCAAGCGAATTTAGAAATTCAGGCGGATAATTTACCGCTTCATTTTCGTGTAATGTTACATCCACAGACTTGTATGTGACAAGTTCTCTTGTTGATAAGTATCGACATATACACTGAACAGCCAAAAAACTGGTATAGGCGTGCGTATGCAAATAACAGATGTATGGAACCAATCAGAGTAACGCGATGTGGTCGGTAGCTAGATCGGTTACTACTGCTACAATGGCAGGTTATAAAGATTTAAGTGAGTTTGGACGTGGTGTTATAGTCGGCGCACGAGAGATGGAACATAGCATCTCCGAGGTAGCGATAACATTTGGATGTTCGCGTACGACCATTTCACGAGCGTACCTTGAATATCGTGAATCCGGTAGAACATCACATATTCGACATCGCTGCGGCCAGAAAAAGATCGTGAAAGAACGGGACAAACGACGACTGACGATAATCATTAAACGTGACGTACGTGCAACCCTTTCTCGAATTGGCGCAGATTGGATTTGTGGACTTTCCTGCAGGATTCATGGTGTGAATTGCCCCATGCATACCTTCAGACATTAGTCGAGTCCATGCCACGTCGTCTTACGGCACTTCTGCGTGCTCGGGAGGCCCCTACACGATATTCGGCAGGTGTACCAGTTTTTTTGGCTCTTCAGTGTATATTAGTATCGATATATCGAGCATTGACGTACTTATAAGTATCGATACATCGTTATATCGATATATCGTTTTAATATAGATAGATAAATCTGTTGCTAGGTTGCGACTTTACATAGTTAACATTGAATTGTTGACGTTGCATTGTTGACTAAGGCGCTTCCTGACCCGAAAGCATGGTAAAAATTAGCTTTTTGCAGATTTTAGTACCTTTGCAGGTAATACAGATAAAAAAGAAAGGCGTACAAACACTTGTGGGACCAAAAGGAAGGTCTATAAAAAAACAGAATGAAAATCGCTTTATTTTTTCGGAAGTTACACGCGTCCGAACAAACGGACACAAGGTTTATATATATATAGATTATTCCAAATGAGAGGGCTTTTAGCTCACTTTACCGCGAATAGCCTATACAACCATGTATACACATTGGTATAGGCTGTTCACGGTAAACTGAGCACTTTTGAAACCCCTGCCATAGGCCTAGTCACTTTATGCATGCATCGGTCTAGTAAAACTGCAAAATTATTAGAAAAGTAAATATTTTACAAATCTGCTAACTTTTACACTTAGATGCATTAAAAAAAACAGAAAGCGAAAGAAATCATACAAGTTGTTCTATTAACTGGGTTCCATTTTTCACACACGAAACATTTATTGATATTTATTTGTGTAATGTAGAGTGTAGTATAAATGTAAAATCAACAGAGTTTATAATTTAAATAGTTTTAATAATACTATCCTGTCACCTTCGTCCCCCCCCCCTCCAACAATCATGGTTCTAACCCATGCTGACACTGCCCAAACAAAATCCCTGGATAGGTGCTTAAGTGCTATTCACGGTAAACTTCCATAATATATAAAATTAACATTGCCACGGGCATAATAATCACTTTATTCATGCGTAGGTCATGTGAAACTGTCAAATTATAAGAAAGCAAATATTTTACAAATTTTCTTACTCTTGCACTTAAATGCATTAATGAAACAGAGAGCAAAATAATATCACTTCAGTATTCACAAATGTTTACTTAACACTTAATTCAACGTTCGAGCACAGAACTACTTTCCCTTCGTCGTTACCAACTGGCGCATGCCAATCAGCGTGCCCTTTAAAATGTACGTAAGTGCGGGGCAGTGACATTATTCACAGGCTAATTTCAAAAGTCCTCACTTTACCGTGAGCAACCTATATGAACGAACATTGTGAGCCGAGAGCGAGTGTAACACTCTGTATATCGGGATACTTCATGAAGGCTGTGTTGAGGGGTGACGAAGGTGGTATACTGCATTTCACACTAAAGTTTGACAGACAATGTGACCAACCTACACACTATGTAAACAGTAAATGCTTTCGTTTGCAAAGTTTTGTATCAGCTGATGATTTGTTGCGGGATGTATGTTGTTATGTTGGCGATATCGGAGATCGTCATGGAAGAAAATAGTACTTAGAACTGAAGATTGTAATACAAAACTTCAATTATACCTAGACCATTTGTGTTTTGAAATATGTTTTTCAAGCAATGTACAATTTTTTTTCGCTTTTATCGAATTGGTTAAAAAATAAATTTAGCAATTATGGCGGAACATACGGACAGTTCTGTGAACGCTATTGTACATGTGATATTTTTCCTTCACGTTTATACGAGTACTTTACTGGTGTTATCGGAATATTTTATCGGTAGTTAATGCTTTTTGTATTTAATTTGGTTAAGCATAGTTGATTGTAGTGTTTGTAGTGAGTTTTCTTGCGTGTAATGAAATATTATCGAAACGTGTGTTGCTTGATACGCCATTTTTTGTATCGTTATGTGTTATGAAGGGCAAACGTGTATTTTAGTTACGCAGTATATTAGTTTCGGGAAACCGGTGAAGTGTCGTATCGGTGGCAGACAAGCGCGTCCAAGTATTGCCACGGTACAACGCGTGTTCAGGAGCTACAAATAGGAATTATGAACCGTAAGTCAAAGTGATTTGTAAGTAATGTATTTCGAAACGGTAATTATTATGTTGGAAATGTACAAATGTACGTGGCCTAGAAAACCACCATTTCATCGCTGTTTTGTAATGTAAAAATAACGCTTTTATTATATGGAAAATCCAACTTGTGAAAGGTTAACTTCGCCAAAAATATTTACGTCCATACGGAATGTGTTTACTATTCGCATCGCTACGAGCAACATAATATTTATCACGTTTTCTTCTGTCGACGAGGTTAAAACTTTACATGCCGTGTCATGAAAGACGTTAAACAAAAGTTCTCTCGCAACCCCATCCACCAGCATATAAAACAAACAGAGCCCCAGCAGTATAACATGGCCATAACAAAATAAAGTAAGCTGGAATGGTAACTTACATTGATCATAGCTAGAGCCCCGAGTATTTCGCGAATTTATTCTGTGGCGATGTAGACTTCACGTAAGTGTTCTTTTCTCCTACTATAGTGATGGGATGGCAGTCGTTTGGACACGCCCCGTTTAACTGTGAGCCAGTAGTAAGCAGCAAGAAGTAGTGCGAGTTAGCGTTGAACGTACAAAGGCCTCACTTGATCGCAGAAACCAATAAGCAAAAGATAGTTTCTCGATTGTATAAGGACTGTAAATCCTGCTGTCACATCAATCCGCGAGATACTCGGGGCTCTAATCATAGCATTTGTTTACACACTTTGTTGTATGCATCGATAGAACAGCTCTGGTGGGAGGATACATAGTCGCAGCGCTACATTTATAGAACTGTCAAAATTTACTAAACTTGTATGAAATGGAGTATAGGTAGAGACCTGAAAAATTCACGTTTTCATTTCGGGACAAGCTAGAATTCGAAACATCGTACTCTGAGCCAATAATAAATGCATAGTAAAATGCAGATCGAATCACCGTATTCCGCTAATACAACAAGCAGCCAATGAACAGTGATATTTGCATGATTTCACATACGATAATGGAGTATAGCCTACAGGTCGTTGAACACGCGAATTTTTCAGTCTCTAAGTATAGACTATTGACGGTAAAGTGAGCACTTTTTAAATCCCTCGTATTTGGAATAGTAGTCAATAAAAACATTTTATTGTAGCCTTAGACGTTTATATTTCACCAGACTTGAAAATAATTTCGAGCCTGGTGAAATATATACGCTGTGTTTATTACTTGCATGGCAATATAAAAAAAAAGTGATGCAAAGACAAAAAAAAATGGCTGATAGGAAAAAAGTAACTAGGGCCTCAAAAGTGTCCACTTTGCCGTGAATAGGTGGGTAAATGGGGCCAGCTTCCAACTGCTGGTGACGGGGGCAGACGACGGCGGAGCTGGGTATAACTGTACCTTGGCGGCGCGGGAGAAAGTGGAACGTGTTATTCCTCTTCCTGTTCCCTGGGCGCCGTGCCGCGGAAACAATAGCATTCGAAGGTTTCCACCAGTTGCGACACGTCCGTGTCGTTCTCCAACTCCGAGCTGTCGTTGAGACGTTGCAAGTCCCGTTCGCAGCAGGTACCGTTGTGTCCCGGGCCCCACCATCGCATTTACCACAAAACATAATTTATTTTATTTGTTTACATAGACTTTATTTACACTGGCGAAATATATTACTCACACATAGTGCACGCATGTGTAAGCATTAAAAACTCATAAATGTTAGTGTCTTCATTCACTATGCCGACTTCTCAAAGTACTGAATACAAGCCGTCCGGTCTACATCCAGTAAATTCCAACCATTGCCTTCTCACCACAGCCGTAAAACTCAATACAACGACAACTGTGCTCTCAAAATACCCTGGCACAAGCCAACTTCCTAAGGAAAATCTTTTACTGATCAGCTTTTTGAGACGTGGAATGTTTAACCCGTTCAGCATTGACCATTCCCAAACGAGATATGCTGAAACATAAGAAACTATTATGTATTACTCACACACAAGGAAGCAGCTCAAAACGCTGGCCACTGATTGCATGTTGTGTACAGTGCCAACAACAAATATCTTTCATGTGCAACATGTGCTCGATCATGGACATAGGGACCGAACGGGTTAACAATTACAGTAGCGCGATGCATAAAAACCCGCAGCGCCTAACACACATGTATCCTTAGTGTGCGTAACATACAACGAACCAATGAAGAAAATGCGATGACTTAACGTAGTCTCTTACAATTGAACCTTTCTATATCCCTCACACTAAGTAGCAGACATGGAATTATTGCTAGCGGCCTGCAAATTATGTTTTATCACTTTCTGTCAGAGCAGTCTTCGCTTCACAGTTCTACGCGTACTCGAGCTACCGACCGCAGTGTGCTGATTGGCTGCTGCTGTCTAGGCGTCAAGCCATTTTCTTTCTTACTTAGGCACAAAGTAGATATTGCAAGTACACATAGACTAAATGGCGTGCAGGTTCCTTTGATTGGCTGCGCAAGTTTCCGGGAACGACCCTCGTGTCCAATTGGCTACTGTATGCTGTGAAAGATTCGCTATTGGCTGTGCTGACGCCTGGCGAGGTTACCAGGCGCTGGTTGGCGAACGGTTTTCCACCATTTTGCTGATCAGTGACGCCAATTTGCTGACGTGTGCGGCTGTAGTTTGCGGTTCAAGCGGCTGCTGTTTCACCTCTGTATTCTTAATACCTCTGTAAAGATTCTGTGATACCATTACAAAGTGTTTAGTCAATGGGATAGAATTGCACAAGGCGAGTGAAATAAAGAATTGGTTTAGTAGCTATAAAAGGTCGGTTCCAGGACACCTGGCTTTGGCTGGGGGATGGGGGACGAGCTGTGGCGTCACCCGCGGGAGCACGGTGACGTCATTTTTTCTCTTTATTCCCGTTTTTCTCTCGAAATATTCCTTTCCCCCCACCCAAAAAAACCTTCAAAATTTCCCTTTTCCCTACAAATTTCCCAAATTTCCCCAAACACTTTCCAAAATTTTCCTCAAATAAATATTTCATGCACAATGAGGCTGGTTTGCACAAGGAGGCTGGTTTGCACAATGAGTCTGGTTTGCACAATCCGGATGGAACCGGCTGAAATTGTGCAATATCAGCCGGAATGTGCAAGCAGGTACCCAAGGCTCTCGATTCTGATTGGCTACGCAAGGCTATCATCTCTGATTGGCTACGCGAGGCTCTTGTCTCTGATTGGCTATGCGAGGCTCTCGAAATGGTCACGTATCTGATTAGCTATGTGAGGCTCTCGAAACTGACAAGTTTGGACCATTCATATTGGCTGAAGAATGTTCGTGTTCATTGGCCCCTGGCATACAACTTCTCACAGTTTATAAGCATAGTTGACCCTAATTTCCGAATCATATAAGATATAGTCACCAAATTTGTAACATATGCATCACCTTCGACAACGAAAATTATCACGGAGTCATTTCAGTCCTATGCGAACTTATAAGCATAGTTGGACGTAATTCCCCATTTAATTCCTTCCTACTAGATCGTATACATCATGCTCTTGCATTCCAAGCTAGGAGGTTTTCTCTGAGTCTTCCCAAACCCCTGCGACGACGTCCCAACTGGTTCTTGTCTCAGAGTCTTCCCAAATGCGATTATCATGCTAGGGAGGTTTTCTCAGAATCTTATCAAATGCGATTATCATTTAATTCATTCCTACTAGATCGTATACTTCATGCTCACGCATTCCGTGGCTCTCTACGGTGACTCCACCTTCCTGGGGCCACGGTGACGTGGTGGATAGACTACTCGCTTTCCTGGCTTTGCGACGTGACGTCATGGGTGGCTCTCGAGTGCTGCCATTGGTGCACGATACACTAACTGCGACTGCATCCCGCGTTCGCACGGCACTGTTTTCGTTCGGAATAACTTTGCGTGTTTTAGTAATTGATGTGTTTATACATTCTTTGAAACCTAATAACTATTTGCAGTGAAAGTAAACATGAAAAATATGCATTCGTATATGTTTGAGCCAGAAGCCAACGAGGACAATAACGAAGGAATATACGATCGACCGAGACCAGCGGCAATAAGACAAAACAACGAACACTGGTGTGAACGTGAAGAGTGCGTTGTAATGCGGAAACCTGAAGAAAACGTGTATTATCACGAGAGCGAACACATTTACAACCTTCGAGGAACTGCTGTGTGCATTACACGCCATGTATCATTTCCTCACGTTGTTTTGAATTAAGATGCTTTAAACACGTCCAGGCATGCGATGATGATAACTGCTAAAACAGATTTCGAAAGGCAAGAACTAGGAAACATTACAAATAGGGTACTACGATTTAAACAATTTGTGTATTTGGTAAACTCATGGGCGTCTATGGAAAAAAAACCAAAAGTCATCCCTGCATGTGTTATGCAAACAGGGTTGTCTTGAGGTGAAAGTCGCCCATGGGAAAATACTGGCTAAACCTCCCCCCCCCCCAATCCACCCTTTTTTCTCTCCAATTTACTTTCCTTTTTTTACCAACATTCACATGCAACACATACACAGAATCAAATACTCATATGGAATGTGAAATAAATAATAAGTAAAAATATGTGGCTTTACTAACCAAAAACAATGAAGAATTCTGAATGACTTATTTACTCCTTATAAAGCAAATTACATAACCACGCGTACGCAGATAACTTTTTAAATCAGTAATTGTTAAAATTTTAGTTTACTTAAATACAACAAGAATAATAAAGATTCACTGTCCACTCACTATATGATCTTTCCAGTCCTCATTTAATTACAAGTCCACTTTGTATGCTTTTACTGCAGCAAATTTGTCAATTAAATGGTCAAACTAAATTTTATCCAGCAATGCAGCATTTATAGCAAAAGAAGCCATCCCCGAAAGTATCTCTTCACTTGCTGAATTTCGTAATTAGTTCTTCACCCTTCTCATAACTGAGAAGAAAACATTCAGAACTTGGATTGGTAGAAGGGATACACAAAAATATCCGGAGTAGGGTGTCTATATTCGGATAAGTAGCGATTAGGCCCTTGCTACTGATAGTTTTTAGTAAATTTCAATATGATTCTTCATCTAGTTTTATTTACTTGAGGAATTCCTGAAAATTGACACACGCTTCAATTAATACACTATCCACATAATCGGGATATGCTTCAACAGCTTTCCTGACACATTCCCTAATATCATGAAGTTGCATTGAAGGAAATTGTCTAAGAAAGACAAATCTTAAGTTGAAATATGAATATGCAGATATTCTCTATGGAAACTCCACAATCAATTTATCAATGGTAAACAAAAATGAGTTTATCTTGATCTTTCCTGCAGTCAAAAATCAAACCACTGTCTCTATTATTCTCATAAGACTGCAGTCTTCTCCGCTTGACTATTTTTCTTTCATCTTCATACTCTTCACATCCAGATAATGAATTTTTCTTCAGATTCACAGAAATCAAATCTGTCTCGGAGCCCTTCCACATAACTCTTTAGTGAACTTTACATCAGGACTACGTCAGTTAAATTAGTAGTGATATTTTGAATACCCTTCCTCACTTTATCAAACCGCTGTAGAATCTCTGTCCAAAATTTGGTTAATATATAGATCTCCAGCTTAACAAATTATCACACTAACCTTCAGCCTCAGCTCGTGTTTCCAGTTTTTCACAATGGTTGTTGGCCATTTTTATGGCAGCTGAATGAAAAGCATGGTAGGATGTTGCCAGTGTTCTGCATGAATCATGTCTTGCAGACCACAGTGTTGTTGATAAAGCATTTGGCAGTAGTTTTATATCAGCGTTACTTGTTTTAATTTTACTTTGGAGAATTTCCCATCTGCCTGTAGACTCACTGAAGAAAATATACACTTTCTGTACGAACATAAAGTAAGCAGTCACTTTTGAGCAACACGAAGCAGCTGGTGCTCCTACTAGAGTCGAAGAATGTGCTATGCATGGCACGAAAAGTGCCAGCTGATTGCACTGTTTGATTTTGGCTTGTAGTCCACCATTAGCACCTTCTATGTTAGGATCGTTCCCATAAGACTATCCTCTGCAGTCTTTAATGTCAATCTTATAATCTGAAAGAACTTTCTGTACAGTTATTTCTAAACTGTGAGCACTGTCTGGGGTATAAAAGTGACAATCTTTCTACAGGGCTGCCACTCTCTGAAACTATTCGTACAATGAATGAATATTGATCACAGTGAGTAATATCAGCAGAAGAATCTAAAGTAAATGAGTAATATTCACTGACCTTCAGATCAGCAAATATTTCGTTTTACACATGTTGTAGCATTGACGGAATGAATTCATTACATGTGTTTTTAGACAAGTAACTAACATGGCCTTTTCGTGGGTTGCCGTAAGTCACCAAATCAGTCCTTAAATAAGGATCACACTCTGAAATCAAATTAACAAGTCCCAGGAATTTCCCGTTGTCTTTTGAGCCAACAGTTTCATTGCACCCTCGAAAAGTTAAGCCCCTCTTCCCGAAGAAGCTTGATAATGCTTATGAATCTATGCAAAATCTGTTTCCAGTACAAAACCCCTTTCAGGTATTGTTCATGAAGCTTAGAATCTACTTGACTGAACACTTTTTTCTCTAGAGACGTAGGTTTCACATTATTCCTATGAGGCATGATATATGACCATAGTTTTTATGGTGCCACTGCATTTTAAAAATGGAAAAGTATTAAAGATAGTTCTTAGCGAACGTACTACACATACTAGGTACTTAATTGTAGAATTTTATGATTTAAATAAGTTAAGTGATTCCGTTGATGTGGCATGCAACACTAAAAAAACACAATTTTGAAAATACGTGATTTTTTATAATTTTTAGTAGCCTTACAGTATAATACATTACTGTTAATTATGATGGGTACCAGTCAAATTTTATTAGCATATTTCAGGCATTAACTAATTAATTAAATTTTAATATTTTAGAGTAATTAGTTTTTTAGATTAATCAATTAAAGCTTATTTTAAAAATAACTGTATCTTCCCGTACGGAAAACTCAATAGATTTTGATTATTGTGTTCTATTGCACACAGTAAGTATTGCCAGCATACCGAATGTAGGTTCAAACCGGATAAATAAATTCAGAGAAACAGCATGAAATACAAAATGCAATAAGGTCATTTTATAAATATAACTATACCTTATCCGCTACAAAATTTTTATAATTTAGGCATACTGCCATTGTGCTATTTGTATGCGAAATATAATGTAATTGTATGCAAAATTTGATGTAATTCGTTATGGCGGCCTAAGGGACCACTACACAAGTTGTTTTAAAACTACATCTAGAAATTCAAACGTCGGCATCTATGGGTTAATGTAAACCAGAAATATTGGTAGCAAAATGTTAAGAAAATTAATCCAGTATTTTAAAATGGAAATACAAGTTAGCAAAACCGCGTGAGGAGTCCGCAACTGCACGTACCTGCGGGGACAACAAGTAGCATATCACGAAGGCGAACGGAACTGCCGCGCCATGCTGAGAGCGCCTGCACATAGGACACCATACTCGAGGTACATGGGCGCCACTAGTGGTTACTTGTTAGTACATGTATGTTAAACTATATAAACAATGGGAGAGTTGTAAAGGCTGCCAGAAAAGGTTGCGTTTTATTTTCAGCAACACACGAACAGCAGTACTGGCAATGTAGGGCCAGCACCGATTTTCCATGTGGCCTATGTACAGGCGACCGCCGCANGCCTGCACATAGGACACCATACTCGAGGTACATGGGCGCCACTAGTGGTTACTTGTTAGTACATGTATGTTAAACTACATAAACAATGGGAGATCAACAGCTGAGTTGTAAAGGCTGCCAGAAAAGGTTGCGTTTTATTTTCAGCAACACACGAACAGCAGTACTGGCAATGTAGGGCCAGCACCGATTTTCCATGTGGCCTATGTACAGGCGACCGCCGCATGACTACAGTCGGTTCACGACTGGAAGAGACTTTCTTGAAGCCCTGCTAAAAATCTACTTTCAAGCCCATTTTGTATCCTTCCGCCAAAGGTAAACAAACATTGCCATGTGGCAGTCACATGGCAATGTTTACATGCAATGTTTACATTCCACTGTGTGTGTGTGTACATGTGTTCGTACATGCACGTACCCATTATAAAAGTCATGTATAAATTATTAATCAATATTCCACAAGTAAAGTTTTTAATCTTGACAATTTCACACAAAAGAATATGCAATGCAAGCGAAAAA
>NQII01001175.1:0-26532 GCA_002778355.1 Clitarchus hookeri | reverse complement strand
TAAATAAAATTTTAAGCAAACCTGAAATAAATTTTAAAAATATTAAACACGTTAGAACGCACTACGAGTAATCTCTTATACAAGTTACTGAAGCAAAAGGAATCTGTACGAGAAAGTTATCACAAATTACAATCATACGTTATGAAAAACCAAATAATAAAGAGCGGATATTAGTAAATAAAACAACCGATAGGTTAAACAAGAATCCCACAAATTCTCTGGCACGTGTGTCGACCACACCCAGCGAACAACACAAGGAACGCTGGTTAGTAAACAAATGGCCGCTCTACTTTCACCTTGAGCGAGATCATGTAACTATGCAAAAGACGTTGAAATCTAAATACGTTAGCATCACGTCATTAATAATTGGCATAATACGATAAAATTCTTTTCGACACCCATTTGTAAGCGATAAATTAATAATTACGTTAAAACTTTGGAACTATTTACTCTCTTTGTGCTGGCAACCTAACGGCATAACTGTATCCGCGCTCGCCGCTGCTTGTAATGTTATATGCATGTAGCTAACGGCTAGGGTGTTTTTTCAAATGTTGATTTTCAAAAGTTTCTTCCCGTCGTGAACCGACTATAGCTAGTTCCGTTCTCCTTGTTGTGCACGCAGGTACATGACGTTGCGGACTCCCGGCGCTGTTTTGCCAACTTCGATTTTNAGTTCCGTTCTCCTTGTTGTGCACGCAGGTACATGACGTTGCGGACTCCCGGCGCTGTTTTGCCAACTTCGATTTTATTATAAAATACTAGATGCACATTCCGAACATTGTGCTACCAAGATTTTACATTTATATTACTCCATACATGCCTTGGTTTGAATTTCGACAAGAAGTTTAAAAGACAAAATGTAAATAAAACCTTTATTTCTCAGACTGCGTAATTATTCAAAGAAGCTGATACAGTGAAGTGATATTATTAGCAACTAGCGCAGTCAGCGTACTAAGTTTAGTAAAGATTTATAATAGGTAATGGTTATATATATAAGTAGATATATTGTGGGGATTCTAACACAGTGGGTCCTGGATAAGAACAAGAAGACGAACCGCCATTTTGGACGTCATTGAACTTGACCTTTAGAGCCAGCCATCCTGTTTTTATTCCGACATGTTGTTTTTGAATTTGCCGTTTCGATTTAAAAACTTATTGTTTTTAAGGAGGCCATCTTTTTTTTTTGTCCAACCATCTTATTTTTGAGTATGTCATCTTTTTCGAGTCCACAATCTTATGTGTCTTCTTGTTTTCGACATCTGACATCTTGTTTTGCTGTCCGTCATTTTGTTTCATTCATTCGCCATCTTGTCTGCTACATTTTTTACATTTTTAATTTGTTTGCATGAACTGTTGCTAAGGGGCGTGCAAGGCCACCATTTGTTTCGTCTGCTGCCATCTCAGTTCTCATATCACCTGATAGGTGGTGCTAGTATCGGTCACCATCTTGGCAGTTTATTTCATTGCCCACCAGGAGCGCCACCTTTGTTCCCACACTGACTGCTAGGCAACGCAAGTNCCATCTTGGCAGTTTATTTCATTGCCCACCAGGAGCGCCACCTTTGTTCCCACACTGACTGCTAGGCAACGCAAGTGTCACTTGGTGTCATCGGATGCTAGGACCACTGGTGTCAGCTGGAGGCTAAGGGAGATGATCCATTGGCTGTATGCAGACACTCGTCACTATCGACATGATATAATTTAATACAATATAGTACTCTGTGGAGCGATGAACTGTCGGACCTTGGATCGGTAGACAGGNATCGACATGATATAATTTAATACAATATAGTACTCTGTGGAGCGATGAACTGTCGGACCTTGGATCGGTAGACAGGCGTCCTAGTCGACTGAGCTACCAGGACATGGGTGCCAGAACAGATCTAAATGGTGTATATATAAAAATAACCATTCGAGAGGCAATGAAAATTATAAAGTGCAAGATATCACCAGTTCAAAGGCATAATTATGCATAAATCATGAACCATCCAGGCTAGGGTCTCGAAATTCTATATATAGGCACCAATATGCATCCTGATAATGTACATATGTTAAGCTCACAAGTACTTCTATAGGCATAGTTGGCTTACATTCGCAAACGATTAATGCTAGGTCCTTGAAAATGAGTATCACTCCACCAATGTGTCATATCAATAATAAGATGTTTCTAAGTAAGGCAAGTACTCTTTGATTTAGATAATAATTTTTTTCTATATACTTGTACACATTAATAATAAGTAAATAAGTTTTATCATCTCTGTAGCACAGCAGATGATAAAGTAGCAGATTGTTTTCCACAACTACATTAAAACCATGTGTGCATTCATGTTGTAGCAGGCAGTACCATTAGTATTCTCTATTTCAGTCTCGACAACAACACATTCCAATGATGGCAGCGATACACATTTACCACAGACCAGGAAGTCTGAGCAAGTGCTTGTTTACATAATCTGCTCAATACAATTATCCAGTTCCATTTCTGTCGCACCAATACATTACAATTACACATTTACCACATATCTAGATGTCTATGGGCAGCCATGAGAAGGTAATAATCATAGAAATAAAACATTTGTATTATGACAAAAAATTATTAAATAAAATTGTTGTATTTACAGGATAATTATTTCTTGTAGTAATTATGCAAAATGTAATATATGTTAAATATGTTCATTATTTTAACTCATACAAAAGTCATGTTGACAAGGCAATGAAATTGTGTAATTTTATAAATATGAGGTTAACTATTAAAGTTAACAGACAAAAGTGAATCAAGCCATTTGTCTATGAATTCGCATTCTCAAAAATAATTTCAATATAATGCAACATCCACCAATTATACAAAAAAAAAAGATATATATAAATAAATGTTATGTAATTATTGTAATATATTTTATTTCACATTTAAAATTTACAGACACAATTTGCTTGGACAGAAACAAGAAGGTGGAAAGGTACAATATGGTCTCCATACCAATGGTCCAAACCCAAGTGCCATGTACTAGATAACATATAAACACAAAATGACCACAAGATGGTGGAGAGATACATAATGGTCGCCATTCCAATGGTCCCCACCCAAGTACCATATCCTAGATGACGGACAAACACAATATGACTAACAGTACTCGCCCAGGACCCTATATGGTTTTCAGACACAATACGGTTGGACAGAAACAAGATGGATGATGGAAAAAAAAGTGTGTGTGTGGTTTTTTTCTGAAAATAGTGGCGGTCGAACCCTTGTAACGGTTTAAATGTTTGTGACTATTTCTTTAAATATTTCAATTTCAATGTTGAGTGCCTCAGACACTTTTATTGATATATCTGATGTAAAAATACCTGTGACTGCAAATAATTTAAATTTAACAAAATTTTATACAATTGCAACAAATAGTTTTTGTGCTAAGAGTCCACACACAAGCTGCTTCCATATATACATTTTAATCCTTCAGTCATACTANCAACAAATAGTTTTTGTGCTAAGAGTCCACACACAAGCTGCTTCCATATATACATTTTAATCCTTCAGTCATACTATTTCTTATTGAAACCGATATGGCGCCGTGACATAGACATGCAGTCTCCTATTCCGATATGAATTCACCTTAAAAATATGTGCCTGTAGAAATGCAACACAGTATGCTTAAATCTCTAATTTTAAAAGTTTAAGATTTAAATAGAAAAAAATATTATATTTATAATTGTATTGGTACATTACTTCGTATTCGAAACAATTTAAAAAAAATTCGCAACCGAATATATATATTATGCGCTATAGTAATGTTTGAAAAACTCATCATTACATTTTAGGTATTCCTCTTTAATACTATTTGGAAACTGACATAGAGAGGCAAGTAATCTACATTTCTGCCTTCATAAACGAATATATTTTTTAAAAATTCTGGACTCAATACGTATTTAAATTTTTTTAAAAACATAAGTTTTATTATAATTATATGGTTACTTAACACATTATTCGTCAATTTCTTCAAAATAAACACGTTTTTAGACATGTCATGTGCTACAGTTAAATTTAAAAACCTTTCATGAAAGGTTTGTGGCTTAACTGACTACATCACCTTGATCGAAGTCAGGAGTAATACCTGGGGTGTGAGTTTGTTGACTATATCTTGAATGAGTGCAGAGTGGCTGTCAACTATGCTTACAATAAGTTTGAAAGCATAACTGACCACATCACCTTGATTTATTTCAGGATAGCTGTACCTGTGATACATATTTGACCGCTATAACTTAAATGGTTCGAAAATGGGTGCCAACTATCATACAAACGCTTGAGGTATTACTTGCATTATCAACTTAATCTAGGTCACAATTGGTATCTACGATGTCTATAGCTTCAATGGATGGAAAATAGCAGTCAAATATGTTTATAAGATGTCTTAGTGCATTACGAGCAATAATTTTTTTTTAGGTCATGAGCAGCACCTATGATATGCATTTGATGACTATAGATTCAATGGATATAAAATTGTAGTCAAGTATGCTTATGCGGAAACTTAAGGCATAATTGACGACATGGCTCTGATATGAATTTTATGGCTATAACTTAGGGCGATGGAAAATGTTGTCAATTTGTGCTTATGAAAAGGCTTAAGGCATAATTCAATTTTCATCTTGTCTAGAATTGTACAGGTCTGATACGTTCCAATTTCCATGTGTCTAAAAACAGCAGTCGTTGAATGATGTCTACCTATGGTTATAAGTGTGTCAGACATAAAATAATGCACTTAAAACACGACCCAAGGTAAGGCAAATACTGTTCTGTATTCGTGGCTCATGCTCATTACATAGTTACTTCAAAAAACCTAAGAACATGCCTACGCCTACTTAAGTCAATACCGAAACGAATACGTGTGAATAATCATAGGTTATGGGTTTACACTAGCATTGGAATCGATAAAACGAGCCCGTAAGTATATAACACTTGCTATATTTACGTACACAATTCTATGCTAGTAAAATTCAATATGGTGCTGGTAATTCTATAAAAATCACGTTTTCTGACATAATATTCGATTTCTCTTTAAAATTAAATTTTATAAACATGCTGCTCGATACACTAATTTAAAATTTAAATAAAATATCACATATTTTTTTAATTCTATCCATTTATTTATAAAATTTGCTTTTCATAATATATGGTTGCAGCATCATATAATACAAATCTGTGTTGAAAATACGAATCCACAGATTCATTCCACTATATAAACGTTTCTGTAAATTTTAAATGTGAAATAAAATATATTACAATAATTACATAACTTTTATTTATATAATTCTTTCTTTTTTTTTTGTAGAATTGGTGGATGTTGCATTATATTGAAATTATTTTTGAGAATGCGAATTCATAGACAAATGACTCGATACGCTTTTCTCTGTAAGTTTAATAGTTAACCACTTATTTATAAAATTACACATTTTCAGTGCCTTGTCAACATGACGGTTGTATGAGTTAACATAATGGACATATCTAACATATATAACATTTTTCAAAATTACTACAAGGAATAATTATCCTGTAAATACAACAATTTTATTTAATAATTTTTTGTCATAATACAAATGTTTTATTTCTATGATTATTACCTTCTCATGGCTGCCCATCGACACCTGTCTACCGATCCAAGGTCCGACAGTTCATCGCTCCACAGAGTACTATATTGTATTAAATTATATCATGTCGATAGTGACGAGTGTCTGCATACAGCCAATGGATCATCTCCCTTAGCCTCCAGCTGACACCAGTGGTCCTAGCATCCGATGACACCAAGTGACACTTGCGTTGCCTAGCAGTCAGTGTGGGAACAAAGGTGGCGCTCCTGGTGGGCAATGAAATAAACTGCCAAGATGGCGACGGATACTAGCACCGCCTATCAGGCGATATGAGAACTGAGATAGCAGCAGACGAAACAAATGGCGGCCTTGCACGCCCCTTAGCAACAGATGATGTAAACAAAATAAAAGTGAAAACAGGATGGCGGACAAGATGGCAGACTAAAAAACAAAATGGCATTTGACGAAAACTCAATTGCGGACAAGACGGAGTACTAAAAACAAAATAGCGCTTTTAAAAACATAATGGTAGACTCAAAAACAATATGGCAGACTCAAGAACAATATGACATACATAAAAATAAAATGGCTGTCCCCGAAGTTCAAGTTTATCCAAGATGGCAGCTTAGCCTCTGATCCTCACCTATGACCCACTGTGCCAGAATCTGCATAATGTCTTCTTAAATATATCGATATATCTATATCATTTCAATGTAAATTGAGCAATTTTTAAGACTTTGCTTAAATGTTCCTTCCAGAAATTCGTATCCTTTTGCAAGTCGTTAATATAAAAATTGCCGTGGGTTTATTATATATTGTGTATACATTTTATAGTTCTCAAAAGTTTATTTCTGAGAACACAACAAAAATATATATTTCATTTGTTATGTCTACTGGGTTTTGACCTTAAAAAGTGAATAGCTTATATATCCATAGTATTGATAAATATGCCATTTTGAAAATAAGTTCCTGTTATACTAAAATAATAGAATATTTAGGTGGCCTACCTTGGTATTCCTTTATTCCAAATTTGGCGAGAATCGTTGGATATTTTTTGCCCATTCAAATATTTGTTTATTGATTCATGAATATGGTCTTTGAAATGTGTTAAATTAAGCTAAATTCGCTGTATTGAGTCCTCTGTTCACTATAGTTATTATTCTGTATGTTTTCTGAAAAGTTTGCAGTATTAAAATCCTATATTCACTGCCTAAAACTCTGAGGATGGAGAACACACGCGAAGCTTGTTTATTCTATTTTCCGTCGCCGTAGCAATGTTTCCTAAGGGTTAGATGTGACCTTGAGGCCTTTTAATATTGTTTACTAGAGATTCCTTTTAACATCGCAATGGAACAACAAATGGTGTGACATCTCAGCAAGGGCGCCCCCAAGCGTAGGTTGCGGCAACTGCAGCGGCAGGCAACGGATCTACTACCTGACCAAGCCAAGTGTTCATTCTGGTAGGGGTGAAACTAGAGCGCTTGCGTTAGTGTAGAAGTTGAGAGGGGAAGAACAACTGCGAGTACGGGAAGTTGTATAACGTTAGCTGTCAGCGCGAGCACGTGCATGTGCGCCAGTCGACGTGAATTTACGCAGCGTCTACAGACACCAGTTCACATGGAAGTATCAACACGGCAACGTGAATTAGTCAACACTGTGCTGCAAGCTATGGTGACTATGTCACATGACACCCGTCACCACTTCCTATCTCTTATATGCCCCGGAGACAATGCTGTCACAAGACCGGGAACCAGGTTCCAACAACTCGTTTTCATTGGGTTTACAAATCTAGTTTGCGTCCCGACGGACTTGGGCTCAAATCATAGAGCCGGAGGTGGGTCGCAGTTTTCATGTTTGAGCTGGGCTCCGTGCCCGTATTTCGTGTTCAGTCCTGTTTTTCCATGACAGACATCTGCACCGCAATGACGAATGTACAAAAATATCAATTTATTTATTCACCCCTATTGCACTATTCATTCAAAAATCACACCCGTATTTATGGCTGTGAACCACTGTTCGTTTATAGGCGAGAAATTGAAGCTTCCCACCAGTCTCCCGACTGTTGTGTTGTAGTGTCGTGATGTCTGTAGAACATGTTGTAGTGTTGCTTGCAAGTGGCTTGTTAAACTCGCGTATAGTGTATCGGCGAGTCCCTAAGACCTGAGTCACTGCTCATCGTCAACCCTGCTCGTTAACATCAGTCCTGTCACACGCAGCCGCCGGACCATCAAATGGCCTTGGTGTCGTGAGACCGGGAGCCTAGACTTCCATAACTCGCAGGGTGATTGTAAAACAAATGCACCGCGACACGTACTCAAATCATTGTCGGCGGCGGGGCGCCGTGTAACTGTGTTTTTTTCGGTACCGGACCTGTATTAAGTCTGTTTATTTCGTGTTGAATTTTTTAACGTAAATATATGTGTCGTGTTGGGGGAGGGGGGGTGAAGAGAGCCCTCCCCTCCCCCTCGACACCCGGCTGGCACCCGCAGCCGATCGCTTCATCTTCTTGTGATGAAAGGGGTAAGTACGATATGCGGGGAGGGGGGAGAGAGAGAGAGAACGGCGTGACCTTGCGTAGTCCACACATTCCCCGGATGCACACTTGTCTTGGTCGAGTATTACGCTGACTAGGTGCGCGCGCGGCGCCAGAGAGAATGTGCGCCTCGCGAGGACTGTCCGGGGATGGCGGGCCGTGTGAGGAGGGTCCTGCTACGGCCGCGCAGACCACCTGCGCGCTCGGCAAACGGCCGTGGCCGGTATTTGTCGCGCAAACACTCGCTCACACCGCGGGCCGCGCGCCCCCGGGTACATATTGGCTCAGCCCCGGCCTTCACACCACGTGCGTCCCGTCGCCACGCCGAGGTCCACCGAGTCCCCAGCCGTACGTCCCCCCGCCAAAGCGACTGTGCGGGGCACTATGGTCTCTCCGCGGTTAACCCGGCACTTCTCAAGTCAACCTGCGAAAAATGTCACTCATCCTAAAGGCTGTTCACGGTGAAGTGAGAACTTTTAAAACCAGACTTTGAAAAATGTCACTGCCCCTACCTGAATGCATTTTAACGGGCGCACAGACCGGCACGCGCCGAGTAAAGTTTGCAACGAAGGAGGGAAAGTAGTTCCATTTTTTAACATTGAATTAAAAGCCTTAGGTGATCATTTGTGAATACTGAAATTGATTCTTCAGCTTCCCGTTTTTTTAATNTTAACATTGAATTAAAAGCCTTAGGTGATCATTTGTGAATACTGAAATTGATTCTTCAGCTTCCCGTTTTTTTAATGCATACAGGAGTAAGAATGAGCTAATTTATTAAACATACACTTTACTAATAATTTTACAGTTTCACTTGAACGATGCATGAATAGACTGATCAGGCCAACGGCAATGTCAATTTTTCCATACCGTGGAAGAATACGCAACGTGCATACAAGTACACCTTAAGCATGATTGCATGTGTGCTCAGTTTACCGTCAACATCCCATAAGAATTCACCATCCCATAAGAATCCACTCCTCCATCTACGGACAGCATTGAGGTTACTGTTGAGCAGGAAATAATTTAGGAACACCAATAGCCATTCGGTAGTCTGAATGGCGGAACACTTGACAGCAGTGCCAGCAGTAGAAATAATGGCGTCCGCTATGCCAGACGAGTTTGTTGTCATGTCATTAGAAATTGTTGTGTTTTTCGATGATGGGATTATTCATTTGTAAGGAGAATAACACGGGTATTCGTTTCCGANTCATTAGAAATTGTTGTGTTTTTCGATGATGGGATTATTCATTTGTAAGGAGAATAACACGGGTATTCGTTTCCGAGGTGAAAATAATAATAAAATATTAGCCCATCCTTACTCTCTTCGCATCCTCGGCAGATGACAGCATTGTCATAGTTTCTTTGTTAGTATTATCGTTTACCGCAGTCATGATTGTTTGTCTACAACTGCCGAGACTACCCTACCTTCCGCACATCAATGGTCTTAGCAGGAATCGTAGCCTCCAACCCAGACGTCGGAACACGACCGTCATCAGAAGCCTCCGTAAATAAAGGATAGTGAAAAACAGGAATATAGAGGTAAAACAGCAGCTTATATCGCGAAATCCAGCTGCGCACACCAGCAAAACGGCGTCGATGGCCTGCAAAATGTTGCCACACCTTTGGTGTTTGTCAACTTACTCGCCAGCCGGCACACCAGCTAACAGTGAATCTTTCGCAGCGCAGTAGGCATTCATTCCCAATTTCCAGAGCTTCACCCAGCCAATCAGAGAACGAGTACGCTAGGATCTAAGGAACGGCCACGCCATTTCGTTTCTTCGCACCGGTTTACTCTGTGGCGACTGTCCGGCTGAAGAGTGTGTAAGTATGCGAAACTGAAACGTCGTGGAGGTTACTTTGATGTGGGCGTACCCATTCTCTGATTGTCTGTACGAGGCTGTAGTCATAGCCTGGGTACCGCGTGCTGCTAAGTATCCCCTGTTGGCTGGGGCGCCAGTTGGCGGGTAACTTACCGGGCGCTGATTGGCAAACAAGATTCCTCCTTGTTGCTAGCGTGTGCGGTTGGAGCTCGCTGAGTAAACGCCTGGTCCATGCTCTGCATACCTGCCTACTGTGATACGGCCCAGGTAGCCCGATAGATTTTTTTCCATTTCTTCTTGCACTCGGTTCAGTCTTACCTCGACTACTAGGAGTGATAAATTGTATTTCCTTTTATGCAACGAAGTTTATCAAGTCCTCAACATTATTAGTCACCTCCCGTACAGTTTGTCGGGAACGAACTCACGACCTCCCAAATGCGAGGTAACATGTTACATGACTATATTCTGCTATTGGTTACTTTTCAGTTCCCAGCTGTTCTGACTCCCTTCTTAAATTTTACTTTCAGATTACTCACTATGTATCCTCTCGCCATATGTAAACAAAACGTAAACAAGCCTGGAACAAAATGCGAAGGATAAGCAAATGCACAATATTTGTGCCCTGATCAGTCAATATTTTTTATAGATAACAATGACAAGTGTATCTTATTTCCCCTATCTGGAAACCTAAATATGTATGTCTGTAAGAAATGTTTATTTAAGAAATAACGCAAATGCTTAATTGTATAATATTTTACATAATAACTATTTCTTGCTATCCATTATAAACAAAACTCTTTCCGCACTGTACATAAAAGAAATATTTCACTTAACAAAAAAAATAAGGGACGTCGTTCATTTCGTCGGAAATTTAAAAGGCAAGGAAATAACAACACACGCTATGCATATAATAAGATTTTTCAAAGTTTTCTTTTAGAAAATGTGAAGAAACCGTGAATAGACTTTAACACGCTCGGTGCGTAACCGCAGTTTTGTGCGTGCGGCATTGCTAAGAGTACACGGATACTTACACCTTGTGCCCAGAGACACTGGAAAATAGCAAAATAAATTTGAGCAAACTTATTTTCGATAACGTTCTATCTCGCGTATCGTCTTATTATTGAATGAGCAATTTTTTGACACAGCTAAGTTCTTCACAGACAAATCACAATCGTATGTTTAAGATTATTAAAAAAAAACTCATTAGCCAAATTAAATGGGTTAGTAGCTTCATACATGCATGACAGCCAATAACGAAAGAAAACTGTACGGCATGTATACATATATACACGTTGAATCCTAGGAAACTATCGACACTTCCCGCTATAAGCCATCGTCTCTACATGTGCCGCCTCATTATCATTGCCTCTACGGTAGAGCAGTCACTGAACCGCCGCGCAGAGTGAAGTCATTCAACTTTAATGCCCGGCTTTACATCCTTTTGCAGAAATTCTACTTTTTCGTGTCATAATTTTAGTTTCAGAGGTATTATTGGAAATGTTTGATTATATAACTTTTATAATGTACGAGTTGTGTTTCTGATTTTCACGGTGTGTTATTTGCTGCTTGCAAAAAGGCAGTATTTTATTGATAAAAAAAAATATATATATATATATATATATGTACTGTCGACTTTTTACAAGCAGATAATACACAATTAAAAATACGCACAAAAATATGTAAAATCTCGTAAAATGTAATTTTTCTGTAATCGTACATTGTCAGTAATTACTNAATATGTAAAATCTCGTAAAATGTAATTTTTCTGTAATCGTACATTGTCAGTAATTACTATTCACCCTAAATTGTGGCGCGAAAAAGAATTATTTCTGCAAAAGGGGTGAAATCAAGCCTTAAGTGTTAAACCTGTTTCTTATATAAAATAAATATAAAGCCATTCTGTAAATCCCTATATTTCAAAATTCTCTAAAGGAATATCCAAATACCATGTTTTGCTCACTCTCGGTAGTGAAGAGTTTAGTAAAAACTCGAAAAATAGCTGCTTACACACAATATTTGAAACATTTGTTAAACACAGTTCATGCCAGACTCCAAAGTTGGAAACGTTCAATAGTTTTCCAATGAAGGGCGGATTTACAGATCAGTGCGTTTTCTCCGGATAAAAACAATTTGGCGTAAGACATTACTGGTCCATTTACTTTATTAATATAAGTCTTAAATGGTTACACAGGATACAGTTTCTTTGGAAAATATTGTGTTACTAATGAGTAACAGTAACATGGTGACTTCTTGTTTATTGTTACGCACGGTCCCGGCGCAGTGGTAAGCGACCCACATCGAACTCCCCACCCCACAGGCATACCCGCTTACTGCTATGTTACCCGGCGGCCGAGGGAACTATTGACAGTGGTGTCACAGTCCACCCCCCACCCCCCTCATCATGCCGAATGAGTCGAAATCTTGAGAGGATGAGCAAGGATTTTCTGGTAATCATTTTTCTCGGCGCAACGTGGTATGTGAAGAAGGTTCTGAAACGGGACATGTTCCGTCTGTAAACACGTCTTCAGCAGGTGGATCGGCAGTTTTTGTCGTAGCTATCCGGCTGGAGTGCCTAAATCTGGATAAGTCTGGTGCAGCGGGGGACAACAGCGGAGAGGGCGGACGACAGCGAATGGCGTGAAACTACGGCGGATGTGTGTGTGTATGCGTGTGTGTGGACTGACGAGAGGACGTAGTACGCGACAAGTAGAGAGTAGCCCTCTACATGGGGGCACTCGGAGCAGTCTAGGACATTCCGGACTGGTGCAATAGGGACTGAATTTAGGTTGGACTGTATAAAACTGTGTGCGGACTTTATTGTAAATATTGGATCTGTCAAATATGGACATATAATTTATAGAATAATTCAATAGGTTTTTACATTGTCTATTGCGACAGATTTTACTTATGTGATAGCAGTAATTTCTGTGAGGTGATGGACGACTATGTTAATATTAATTGCAAAAAGCAAGTGACAGCCATTTAATTGAAGATATTAAGAGAGAGTATTTCGTTTGTAGTGTTTGTAAATAAATCAGGCAATTATTATTAACTATTACATTTAATTAAGACATCCATCCCATTATTAGCCCGGTAACTTTAAGAAATTATAACATAATTATTATCATCATCATCAGCATTTTTATCATTGGCATTTTGGACCACGAAGATTCGTTTCGATCACACAGGATCTTGTTGAAACCACATTTCTGTCTTCTCTGAGGAAAATCTAAAGTATTGTGCTTTAAAAGATGTATAAAATAAGCGTGCAATACATTTAGACACTGCACTCGCAATACAACATTAGGTCTGAAAATTATTTTCATTAATTCACTGCATAATTGAAAGCTTGCATGCGATTTTTTTAGTAGGTAAAATATTTGTTCTGTAGGCTTTTCACGGTAAAGTGAAAACTAAGATCGTGTTAAAAAGTTCCTTTCAGCTAATTTGTATCCTTAAACTTCTGGTTAGTATTAGAAATTGCCATGTGACCAATAAACACAGTGTATGCATTTAGCTCTCAAAGGTTAATGCCTCAAGTCACAATATGTGTGTGGTTGTATATATATATATTTGTGTGTACATACATATGTGTATATATATGTATATATATATGTGAGTGAGTAGATAGGTTTGGCCGATACAGGAACAAGGTATCAAGGATAGGTGCTGCGGTGGCAACCCCCGCCATATTGGATTAGGTCACCATCCTGTATTACGTAAACGCCGTCATCTTGTATTACATCATTGCCACATTTTGTATTAAAAATATGCCATGTTTTATTACATAATCACTGCCATTTTGTATTATGTCACTGTCACCATTTTTGCTACGTCATTGCCACCATCATAGATTATCTCATCGCTGCCATCTTGTTTCCACCATCNGTCACTGTCACCATTTTTGCTACGTCATTGCCACCATCATAGATTATCTCATCGCTGCCATCTTGTTTCCACCATCATTGTGTATTACATCGCCATTTTAGATTATGTCATCGCTGCCATCTTGTTTCTACCATCATCTTGTATTATGTCATCGCTGCCATCTTGGATTACATCATCATCGACAAATTGTTTCTGCCGCCATCTTGTTTCATGATTACTCGCATTTCTTTGATGCTCTATCATTATACTCTAGTTGTCTACTATTTGCCTGGTCCCCTCGAACCGCTATCTTTGAGTACACTTTTATAGTCAAATTAATTTCACCTCATGCTCTGTCAATCCTTTTCACCTTAGTCACCTTTCTTTCATTCTCTAGCATTCCACCTTGTTTCTAAACTAATCATTGTCNTGCTCTGTCAATCCTTTTCACCTTAGTCACCTTTCTTTCATTCTCTAGCATTCCAACTTGTTTCTAAACTAATCATTGTCACCTGCTCCACCCCTTTTGGCATCACAATCTATTAATTCCTAGAATATTCCAGGCATTACATTCATGCTCTGTCATTCACATCGATTAAGAGCCTGCTGATCACCCTTGAACTACGATCTTGTATTGCATCACTTTCATTCCACATTCGTTCCACTCATCATACAAACCATCAAATAACTTAACTTCACTGTAGAAAAAAACCACTCTTGTAGTACNGTCACTGTCACCATTTTTGCTACGTCATTGCCACCATCATAGATTATCTCATCGCTGCCATCTTGTTTCCACCATCGTTGTGTATTACATCGCCATTTTAGATTATGTCATCGCTGCCATATTGTTTCTACCATCATCTTGTATTATGTCATCGCTGCCATCTTGGATTACATTGCTATCTTGGATTACATCATCATCGACAAATTGTTTCTGCCGCCATCTTGTTTCATGATTACTCGCATTTCTTTGATGCTCTATCATTATACTCTAGTTGTCTACTATTTGCCTGGTCCCCTCGAACCGCTATCTTTGAGTACACTTTTATAGTCAAATTAATTTCACCTCATACTCTGTCAATCCTTTTCACCTTAGTCACCTTTCTTTCATTCTCTAGCATTCCACCTTGTTTCTAAACTAATCATTGTCACCTGCTCCACCCCTTTTGGCATCACAATCTATTAATTCCTAGAATATTCCAGGCATTACATTCATGCTCTGTCATTCACATCGATTAAGAGCCTGCTGATCACCCTTGAACTACCATCTTGTATTGCATCACTTTCATTGCACATTCGTTCCACTCATCATACAAACCATCAAATAACTTAACTTCACTGTAGAAAAAAACCACTCTTGTAGTACNCCACATTCGTTCCACTCATCATACAAACCATCAAATAACTTAACTTCACTGTAGAAAAAAACCACTCTTGTAGTACTTATATTTTTCACCATATTTGTTCCATGTCGTCTAGGAACTCATTCATAGTGTTTGTGTGTTTGTGTATATCTCGTTTAGGACTGTTGCATCTGGTGCCATTAAAAAAAACGAATGACAGGGTTTAAAAACAAAAAAAACCTGTTTTGTTTCAAAAAACATTTACTCACAAACATGTATAAATGTTCCTGATCTGTTTTTGTGGTTCCTTCTCTGATTATTTCTCGGATGCTCTCCATGATGATGCTTTGATGCTCCCTGAGATGTCTAATGATACATTATTGATGTTCACTAAGGAGTCGGATGATATATCCAACACTTCGCACACTTCGTACAATGCTCCGCACACTCCTGCTTATTCTAGCCAACAAGCAAATGCAAATTGTATTCAGTTCATCCAGCAGGAATACGGCTTCCTGTGCGAGTTACCCAGGGAGAGGCCAATATAACTCGCGAATCGCGACATAACCCCTTGCTGTCAAACATAATTCGTTGTATTATTACAGGACCTTCGAATTGCAGTTAAAACTTGTGTGATGTTAAGTTTGTTGGAGGAACTGAATGGCATATATTTTGAAAAATTGTACTTATACTCGAAATCCTTAGATCAACCAAAGTACTAGCGCCTGGTATACATACTACAAGCTGTAGATATTACAGGATTTTCCCATTTAGTGAGAATGACAAAATTTTGTGTCCAAATAAAGCTAGGCCGAATTCTGTAATTATTTTTGATTATGTTGCACGTGTGAAGCAGAAAATCATACCAAAATATTTTTGTATGGGTAGACATGCGGCAGCGGATCCATTTTACCTTGCTAAAATTATTCCCATATACTCTAACAGATACTTCGTGACAATACAAATATACTGGTTTTGTTTCTAATAAACGANCTAGCGCCTGGTATACATACTACAAGCTGTAGATATTACAGGATTTTCCCATTTAGTGAGAATGACAAAATTTTGTCTCCAAATAAAGCTAGGCCGAATTCTGTAATTATTTTTGATTATGTTGCACGTGTGAAGCAGAAAATCATACCAAAATATTTTTGTATGGGTAGACATGCGGCAGCGGATCCATTTTACCTTCCTAAAATTATTCCCATATACTCTAACAGATACTTCGTGACAATACAAATATACTGGTTTTGTTTCTAATAAACGANCCTAAAATTATTCCCATATACTCTAACAGATACTTCGTGACAATACAAATATACTGGTTTTGTTTCTAATAAACGACTTAAAACTACATTAGGTGTATTCGGATCATGTAAACACAGATATGAATTTTGATAAATTTAAAGATGTGTGTGCAAGCTCTTGGAGAGTGCAACACTACTTCCTCATTATAGTTAAAGACTTTCCCGTATATAATTGTTGGTACAGACGAGGATTTGATCAGTTTGTAATAGTGCATCAGTAAGCGATTTCGTCCATTATATACCAATTCGGTCATGGAGGCAGGATAATACACCCTGCGGAAACATGTCTTGCCTGCATGGCAGATGGGCACTGCAATACTGTTGGTAAACTGCTTAAAAATGTAGGCGAACCAAAAGGTGCTGGAGATGCAGATAAATATGTCATATGTAAATTCTCAAACAACGACCATTTTAACTCTGCTGCAGAAGTCATTAGATAACATTTCACAGCAAGTGAAAAACCTAAGGGAGAAATTATGACTGATTTGAACAGTGACAATGCTAAAATCGACAATGTACCTAAGCAAATGACAGATATTGTCAAACACCAACTAATTGAAAATAATATCGAAGCAGTGCTAAAGAACATCGTAGGTGATGAGGCATTTTGGGAACATGTCAAACATATGTTGGCCAAATCCGAATATTCAGCCAAGTATTTCCTGTCTGCAGAAGATACACAACTATCATTGGACTTGCCGCCTGCCCTAATAGAGCCTGATACACGAAGACCTGCTGTACAAAACTCTAGGCCTCCGACATCTGAAAAGTGTGTGCTAGATGGTACTGCACATTGATTTTGTAATCAGTACAATGTCTGATGTCGCAAAGGAATTACATCGTTTGATCCAAAGCTTGCATGCAAAGAATTTATTAACTAAGAGAGCACGACTGAAGCGAAATAAGAAGAATTAAGAATGATTTAATCCTGTCACATCTNTTTGATTCAAAGCTTGCATGCAAAGAATTTATTAACTAAGAGAGCACGACTGAAGCGAAATAAGAAGAATTAAGAATTATTTAATCCTGTCACATGAAGCCTATATAATTTGAGACCTAGGCCATTGTCTGCGAAAATAAAGGATGTAGCAGCTAATAAAATGAAAGGAGGTGACTATGACCTGTCATTGTTGGTTTGGGCACGTAAAAAGGGCATCTGTTAGCAGAGTATTTGAGTTCCTACTTGCCTAAGTTTAATGATATGTCATATTGTGTGTATTGATGCAATAATAAATGGTTTTTGAGGAATAAGAAATTTTTTTTCTTACCGACGATATTATACAAATTCGTAATGTAACCATTCACCTTGCACCTCGACTTTACGAGTTGTTTAAACCAGACCCTAGTAAATATTCTCACAAAGCAATAAATAAGTATAAACGACTTCTAACACTTACGATTGGATATTTCATAGATAATAAGTCAGCCAGTAATATATATAAAGATACAGATCATCCGAAATTTGGTATTGTGTCTCAGCTTTTGCCGGATGCAGGAGGTGTGACTGGTAGCGGTCTGGAGCTGAAGAATAAAATTGAAAACTGATGATGTGTGGATTACACGTACTGGAATGACCCGAATGTATTATTAGATAATTTGCCTCACAGCAGGCTGGACATAATTCTTACATTAATGTAATGAATTATATTTTGGAGGAGTTGCGGGAGGACGGCTACACACAATAATATAGATTCCGCAGGCATAAAGCTGTTGTTTGGAAAGAGAGATCTGTATCTAGCCAACTAGGTGGAAATGATATCATATGCGAGAGTGAATAAAGNACGATATTATACAAATTCGTAATGTAACCATTCACCTTGCACCTCGACTTTACGAGTTGTTTAAACCAGACCCTAGTAAATATTCTCACAAAGCAATAAATAAGTATAAACGACTTCTAACACTTACGATTGGATATTTCATAGATAATAAGTCAGCCAGTAATATATATAAAGATACAGATCATCCGAAATTTGGTATTGTGTCTCAGCTTTTGCCGGATGCAGGAGGTGTGACTGGTAGCGGTCTGGAGCTGAAGAATAAAATTGAAAACTGATGATGTGTGGATTACACGTACTGGAATGACCCGAATGTATTATTAGATAATTTGCCTCACAGCAGGCTGGACATAATTCTTACATTAATGTAATGAATTATATTTTGGAGGAGTTGCGGGAGGACGGCTACACACAATAATATATATTCTGCAGGCATAAAGAGCTGTTGTTTGGAAAGAGAGATCTGTATCTAGCCAACTAGGTGGAAATGATATCATATGCGAGAGTGAATAAAGGATATAAATATTTGCTGACAGCCATCGACTCTTTTACAAAGTATGCATGGGCAGTTCCGGTTAAGACAAAAACTGGGAAAGATGTGACTAATGCTATGAAAATTGTATTATGTGACAAAGGATCACCTAAAAATTTACAAACAGATCTCGGCAAGAAATTTTGCAATCGTTCGTTTTAAGCCTTAATGGCTAAGCATAACCTCAAACATTACTCGAAACATGGTGTTGTTATTAAGGATGGGATCGTCGAGCATTTAAATCATATACTGAAAGAAAAAATGTGGCGAGAATTTACACCACACGGAAGTTACAAGTGGCTGAAAATTTTGCCTTGGTTCATCGTACCACTGGAATGAAACCCNGCCTTGGCTCATCGTACCACTGGAATGAAACCTGTTGATGTTAAAGACGATTCTCTGCTTCACTCAGTTTTCCAAAATGATAAGAAATTTGACACAAGAAGGCTAAAGGTGAAGGTCAGAGACTATGTTAGTATATGTAGGCAAAATAGCATATTTGCTCAAAATTACACAGGAAATTGAAGCATGGAAATTTGCAAAGTGGTACTCTTTCGACTATATGAACCACTTATTTAGAACATGTAAGGGGTCAGCGTATCCAAGGTTGTTTTTCCAGTGAAGAGATATTAAAGACAAATTATCCTCATAATTTCTTAACTGAGAAAGTTTTATGCTGCAAAGGAAATAAATTACCGACAAGTAATATCTACCTTGTTGAGCATAGCTGTTGACAAGCACAACTCTGGGTAAGATTGTTAGCATTACTCATCCTGGTTGCTTAATAAAATGCTGATGAAAAAAAATGCTCGTGCATATAAATACAGAGGCAGTTGGCACCTGACGACATTTTGTTCGAGATGTCGGACGAGTGGGGACACAACTCGCTCAGCAATGAGGGTAAGACCAGCTCGATAAGTGAAGTTCCTTCTTCTCTGGAATCTGAAACATGTCCAGAAGTGCTGCCTAAATGCAGTTCAAAAGGTTCACCCCCCTGCAATGGAGTATGAAGTCTTCAATTTTGGAGCGATAAAGCGGACATCAAATACTGCATGAGAAAAGGAATGCAGAAATCTGCGAACTCTTACAAGAACATTACAACATGATTGTGTAGAGTGTTGAAGATATCATCATGCGACTCCTTCGTCATCAATAATGTATCATCAGACATCTCAGGGAGCATCAAAGCATCGTCATGGAGAGCATCCGAGAAATAATCAGAGAAGGAACCACAAAAACAGATCAGGAACATTTATACATGTTTGTGAATAAATGTTTTTTGAAACAAAACAGGTTTTTTTTTTGGTTTTAAACCCTGTCATTACTTTTTTAAATGGCACCAGATGCAACAGTCCTAAACGAGATATACACAAACACACAAACACTATGAATTAGTTCCAAGATGACATGGAACAAATATGGTGAAAATTATAAGTTCTACATGAGTGGTTTTTTCTACAGTTAAGTTAAGTTATTTGATGGTTTGTATGATGAGTCGAACGAATGTGGAATGAAAGTGATGCAATCCAAGATGGTAGTTCGAGGGTGATAAGCAGGCTCTTAATCGATGTGGAATGACAGAGCATGAATGTAATGCCTGTAATATTCTAGAAATTAATAGATTGTGATACCAAAGAGGTGGAGCAGGTGACATAATGATTAATTGAGAAACAAGGTGGAATGCTAGAGAATGAAAGAAAGGTGATTAAGGTGAAAAGGAATGACGGAGCATGAGTTGAAATTAATGTGAATATAAAAAAGTAATCAGATAGCGGTTCGAAGGGACCAAGCCAATAGTAGACAACTAGGGTAGAATGATAGAGCATCAAAGAAAAGCGAGTAATCATGAAACAAGATGGCGGCAGAAACAATTTGTCGATGATGATGTAATCCAAGATCGTAATGTAAGCCAAGATGGCGATGATAATGTAATTAAAGATGGTGGTGAAACAAGATTGCGCCAATGACATCATCTAAAATGGCGACGTAATATAAAATGATAGTGGAAATAAGATGGCGGCGATTGTGTAACCCAAGATGGAGGCGATGACATAATCTGAAATTGATACGATGACATAATACAAAATGGTGGTTATTATGTAATCCAAGATTTCGGCGATGACGCAATCCAATTTGGCTGCAATTACGTTATACAGGATAATGACGTAATCCAAGATGGCGGTGGTTGGCACCACAGAATCAATCCCTGATCTCTTGTTCGAATTGGCTAAACCTATCTACTTATGCGTAGTTGTGATGCTATTTTGAAGGGGTTAGGGGGCATAAAAATTACTCACTACCGTGAATAGCCTACCTAATAGAGGATAAGAACGGATACATTTTATTGTATGCTGCTGTTCACGGTAAACTGAGAACTTTTGAAAGCTCTGCTTAAAATTTATTTGTGTGCAGCCCATTATGTATTCTTCTGTCATATGTAAAATTAATGAATTAATTTTGCTATGAGCCTAATCAGTNTTTGTGTGCAGCCCATTATGTATTCTTCTGTCATATGTAAAATTAATGAATTAATTTTGCTATGAGCCTAATCAGTTTATTCATGCATTGGTCGTGCGAGACTGTGAAATTAAGTATGTTCAATTATAAAAAAATGTTTAGTCCCCATTCTTATACTTGCAAGCATAAGTAAAACATAAATAAAAAATCATTCCAGTATTTACAAATGTTTACCTATCACTTTGAATTCAACGTTAAGACGTGGAACTATTTTAGCNAAAAAAATCATTCCAGTATTTACAAATGTTTACCTATCACTTTGAATTCAACGTTAAGACGTGGAACTATTTTAGCATCCGTCGTTACCAACTTTAATGGGAGCTTGCTAGTCAATGCGCCTGTTAAAATGTATGTAAGTAAAGTGTAGTGACATTCTTAAAAGTTTGATTTCAAAAGTGCTCAAATAAACGAGAACAGCATTAAAAGTAATATTTTAAAAACTATTAGAGATTGAGGTGGAAGCGGTTGAATGATATGGGGTTGGCCGTTTGTTATGTTTTGGGCGGCGTGGAGGGGGGACTCTACAGGTACGCCACTTGTCCGCCTCACGTCTGCGAACACCTGCGCGCGCAGCGCCTCGTACCGTCCTTTATGGTGAGTGGTTACTTGCGGATTTTTTTTCTTTCTTTGCACTGGTTTCGTCGCGCCGCGAGCCATGTTCCGAGAACTTGCTGCTCGCGCCGATGTCCGTATTTGTAGCCAGAGCTATCTAGTGAGCGGATCACACCTTCATTCCTCTTCTCCTGTAACTTCTATCAGACGGCAACTGCCATGCCGAGGTTTTCCTCAATTTGCTGTTTTATGAAAATAATATTGACACGGAAACCGTACCAGTCCGAAACCGACTTCAAAGAGTAAATTATTATTAGAAGTTCGTAAATTATTTATGTTGCAGACTATAGGGGAGTGGAGAGATTTGGGCGGTCTCGAGAGCCGACGAGGGTGAAGCGAGGTAAGTATGGAGAATCGCTGGAATGCAAAGGCGGGGTGGAACGGGAGATCCCGGAGAAAACCCACTGATTGGCTGCATCGTCCACCACCATTCACACCTGCGAGAATTCAGGGGCGACCCCGTCGGGAATCTTACCCGGTTTGCCGTGGTGGGAGGCGAGTAGTCTAACCATTGCACCACCGTGGCCCCTTTATGACTGGATTACAATGGGTTTGAAACGCCCTGTTCAACTATTCGCCCAGTAATAAACAGGAATAAATAATGCGTCCGTGTTGCGTGCGACCAAGTTGAATAAATAAATTTCTTTGCTCTGTGGCAGCAGCCAATGGATAAACAATATTCTAGCGCGTGTGTGTCAAGAACCGAGACCTCTAGCCTGCTGCCAAATTAATTCGCGAAATTCATGGGCCTCTAATTATTATTATTATTGTTACTAGAAGTATCGCTAAAATAAGATAGGTGGCGTCATTTCATACATGGGAAANCCTCTAATTATTATTATTATTGTTACTAGAAGTATCGCTAAAATAAGATAGGTGGCGTCATTTCATACATGGGAAAGTAGGGCAGTTATGTCACACACATAAGGCCGAATAAGCGTATTATAGTCAATTCACGGTTACTGACAACTTTTGTAAAACCCTGCTAAAGTTATACTTTCATAATATTCCTCCACCCCATGCAAACAAATCTTAACCGAGTCTAGAAAATAACATCAAAAGGATAGCGCACNCCTCTAATTATTATTATTATTGTTACTAGAAGTATCGCTAAAATAAGATAGGTGGCGTCATTTCATACATGGGAAAATAGGGCAGTTATGTCACACACATAAGGCCGAATAAGCGTATTATAGTCAATTCACGGTTACTGGCAACTTTTGTAAAACCCTGCTAAAGTTCTAATTTCATAATATTCCTCCACCCCATGCAAACAAATCTTAACCGAGTCTAGAAAATAACATCAAAAGGATAGCGCACCATATTCGTGCGCACTGAATGTAATAATATTTTGCATAAGAACTATTTCTTGCTAGGTATTACCAACACACCTATTTTATCATTGTTAGTTTTCGTATTTATATCGAATTAAAATTATAATTTATAGATATAATAAGAGTAAAAGTTCAAGTTAATAAAAATAAGGTACTTTAATGTTAACACAAGTATAAAACGCTTGTGATACATGACATATTTACGAAGCAACCAAGCACGTCGTACGTGAGGTGATTTTTCCAAACCTCAATTAAAAAAAATGTGAGTAAACCGCTAATAGACTATACCTAGCAAATGCTAGAAGGGTCACTGAAATACTGACTGAGTAGCCCATTTTAGTTCCTTTCTTTTAACAGGCTTTTCAATTTGAATTTAACTCATGCTACATTCGTGACAATATGGTAATGAAAGGGGGCGGGAAGTACCCTCACAATGTAAAATGCACATTCGAAAACATTTCCATGGTGGAGTGACAATTAGGAACCTCTGCTGAGGTACTGATTATTAACTACGCAACCTTCAACCTTCAACCTTCAACTCATTCTAAAGATTGAAATTAATGCGAATGTAGATAATACGTTACAAAACTAAATTTTATTTGGACACGTGGTTTCCCCAACAGCGTGGGTTGTGGAGTCAAACCCATACATATGTGGTCAATGACAAAATTACGACTATGTCACAGAGAGACACAAGTGCGCATATATGAGTCGACACTGAAGCTCAAAAAAATTAACGAGCTCCCCCGCATTCTTTGAAAGTGATAACAGTATCTGACTGCCAGCTGTTAGGCACCAAAAATAAAAATACATTTCAGATAAAAAAAATTGCAGCGCAGTTTTCTCGNGGTAATGAAAGGGGGCGGTAAGTACCCTCGCAATGTAAAATTCACATTCGAGAACATTTCCATGGTGGAGTGACAATTAAGGAACCTCTGCTGAGATATTGATTATTAACTACGCAACCTTCAACCTTCAACTCATTCTAAAGATTTAAATTAATACGAATATAGATGATACGTTACAAAACGAAATTTTATTTGGACACGTGGTTTCCCCAACAGCGTGGGTTATGGAGTCAAACCCATACATACGTGGTCAATGACAAAATTACGACTATGTCACAGAGAGAGACAAGTGCGCATATATGAGTCGACACTGAAGCTCAAAAAAATTAACGAGCTCCCCCGCATACTTTGAAAGTGATAACAGTATCTGACTGCCAGCTGTTAGGCACCAAAAATAAAAATACATTTCAGATAAAAAAATTGCAGCGCAGTTTTCTCGCACTAGAGCTGATAGACGGGCAGCTGACTGATAGGAAAGCTAGCCGAAAGTCATCTATGCAACAAGTAACTGATCGATCTTGCAGGTGGCAGTACACAGCTGTTTGACATTGCGTGTGACAGACAAGCCGATGCTTGCAAATATCAGCTGTGAAGGAGTTGACTGCCAGTAAGTTTTAACGTAGCCCGCACTGAGGTGTTGGTAGTTGCGCGTTACGTTTATTTTTTAAGTATGCTTCTGCACAGAGGCACCTGGCAGGTTCGAACTGCGAATGAATAAATTGGCGGCTCTCAGCGGTCAAAACCAGCGACTGCAAAGAAGTACACTTTCCTTCTTATGTAGATTAAATCTCACACTTCTAGCCGGTCAAACGGTGCATACCTACATATGTATGAATCATGAAATGGTAAAAGGACTTAAGTCCAGTTCTCAACTGTTTTGACGTAAGTACATGCATGAGTTCTTTATAGATAGGTGCATATGATGGCGTCAACAGGATGCGTGTCCAGCATATTCTTGACCACGTATTGAAATAGCAGTGCAGGACCAGCCCTGTTCGTCCTTTTAACATTGTAGTGGAATAGAGATCATAAATAGCAGAAACCGTAATACCATAATATATTCCTCCATGCCATTCCTACTGATAAAAACGAGAATGAAGTACATGCCATTACTCTTTTGTTTGTTATGTATATTGCTGTATTAGCGCTTGAAGATGGCGGATGTGGCAGGACGAACAAAAGTGAGAGGTATAAGGAATGAAAGACCTATTCGAGGAATATAATAAAACATTCACGTTTAACAGGGAAACCATACCTAAACCACCAAAACAAACACGTTCCTGCTAGGATAACTGGAAAAAAAGGTGTAAGGAAGTGTGAAAGTGTTGATATGACACATTTCTGTTATATCACGTGACTGTTTTAGATGTAAAATGAACGATTTGACAAATAACAGAAGAAGAAATTACTCTAATGTAATACAAATATTATTCTTGTTTTAGCTCTTTAATGTTACTTGAGTGTTTCAATAATGTACAGCAGTAAAGTTAATGTTTAGTTGTGAGCGAAAATATAGTTATTATATAAAAATTAAACAAATAATAGCTTTATTTTTAAATAGCAATTCGTTCATATTATACATGACATCTAGTATCGTTGAATTGTTAAAAGGTTTTAAGTCCATTAGCTTTACACACCTTAAAATACATTTAAAATGACCATTGCATTATACTTTTTACATTAAATATGTCAACAATTAACAGTTTTGAAGTAGAAACTATCGCTTCAGTTAATCACACACTCATTAACCGGGTGGTAAATAGTTTTTTCTCTCAGAACCATGGTTAATGGACATGTGTCCTTTTACCATTTCATGATTAATTTTATACATATAATAACATCATCTTACGAATGCCATTTAAATACTGGCTACCGCGCGCGTCGAAAGATTCCCTATTGGCTGGGTTGCCGGCTGNCGTCGAAAGATTCCCTATTGGCTGGGTTGCCGGCTGGCGAGAAAATCACTGATTGACGAATGGCGTCCCGACATGTGCTGGGTTCAAAGCGAAAGCCGCTGTTTCACCTCTCTAATAGTTTACGACAGCGTGAGAATATTTTCAGTCCCGTGGGCCCTCCGGCATGCGTGTAAGTATGCAATCGTCAGTTCAAACACACTCGGTCTTCTGGAGCTCTACATTGGTCATGGTGGCGGCTCTTCAGAGGTCAGCGGCTACCATGTGCCACGCGAGAAACAAGCAAACAAACGTAAACAAATGCATTTTTCCGATACTGCCTCCATTCCGGAAAATTGTTTCCCACAGATGGAGAGCGGAGTTTTCAAGCATGTGCGTAACATTATTATTCGTTGGTATTCCCCGTAAATTGCTATCACGTACACATTTTCCTAATAATATCTTCTTGAGAAGGGAGTAGAGACGGAGGAGGGAAATCTAAATGCCCCCGGGAATTCCAATACGAAAAGTTAACCAGCCTGTGAACAAACCAGGATATTCAGAACTGC